>CALNHX010001181.1:0-244793 GCA_940337035.1 Agriotes lineatus | reverse complement strand
ATTAACACTGGCAAAAGCTATTTGACATGTTTGAATTGGTTTGGACACGAAACCAAAAGAACGAAAATTGTAATTGTTGTGTAGACTAAAAATTGTTTATTAAGTTTGCGTAAGATATACAACTGGAAGGTGCACAATGCCTATAAATATAGTCAGCGGTCTATAATTGATTAACTGTTGTTCCTCGACAGAAGAAGTGCTTCTAAAAGTGCTCAAAATAATTCAAACGCTTCTCGCTGTGTCACCTACTGACAGCAAACTAGATAATACACCATATTAACACTTGCAAAAGCTATTTGACACAATTGAATTGGTTTGGACACGAAACCAAAAGAACGAAAATTGTAATTGTTGTGTAGACTAAAAATTGTTTATTAAGTTTGCGTAAGATATACAACTGGAAGGTGCACAATGCCTATAAATATAGTCAGCGGTCTATAATTGATTAGAAAATGTTTAAAATAATTTGAACGAGTCTCTCTGTGTCACCTACTGACAGCAAACTAGATAATACACCATATTAACACTTGCAAAAGCTATTTGACACGTTTGAATTGGTTTAGACACGAAACCAAAAGAACGAAAATTGTAATTGTTGTGTAGACTAAAAATTGTTTATTAAGTTTGCGTAAGATATACAACTGGAAGGTGCACAATGCCTATAAATATAGTCAGCGGTCTATAATTGATTAACTGTTGTTCCTCGACAGAGGAAGTGCTTCTAAAAGTGCACAAAATAATTCAAACGGATCTCGCTGTGTCACCTACTGACAGCAAACTAGATAATACACCATATTAACACTTGCAAAAGCTATTTGACACGTTTAAATTGGTTTGGACACGAAACCAAAAGAACGAAAATTGTAATTGTTGTTTGGACTAAATATTGTATATTAAGTTTGCGTAAGATATACAACTGGAAGGTGTACAATGCCTATAAATATAGTCAGCGGTCTATAATTGATTAACTGTTGTTCCTCGACAGAAGAAGTGTTTCTAAAAGTGCTCAAAATAATTCAAACGGTTCTCGCTGTGTCACCTACTGACAGCAAACTAGATAATACACCATATTAACACTTGCAAAAGCTATTTGACACAATTGAATTGGTTTGGACACGAAACCAAAAGAACGAAAATTGTAATTGTTGTGTAGACTAAAAATTGTTTATTAAGTTTGCGTAAGATATACAACTGGAAGGTGCACAATGCCTATAAATATAGTCAGCGGTCTATAATTGATTAGAAAATGTTTAAAATAATTTGAACGAGTCTCTCTGTGTCACCTACTGACAGCAAACTAGATAATACACCATATTAACACTTGCAAAAGCTATTTGACACGTTTGAATTGGTTTAGACACGAAACCAAAAGAACGAAAATTGTATTTGTTGTATAGACTAAAAATTGTTTATTACGTTTGCGTAAGATGGAGGGTGCACAATGCCTATAAATATAGTCAGCGTTTTATAATTGATTAGAAAATGTTCAAAATAATTTGAACGAGCCTCTCTGTGTCACCTACTGACAGCAAACTAGATAATACACCATTTTAACACTGGCAAAAGCTATTTGACATGTTTGAATTGGTTTGGACACGAAACCAAAAGAACGAAAATTGTATTTGTTGTATAGATTAAAAATTGTTTATTACGTTTGCGTAAGATGGAGGGTGTACAATGCCTATAAATATAGTCAGCGTTTTATAATTGATTAGAAACTGTTCAAAATAATTTGAGCGAGTCTCTCTGTGTCACCTACTGACAGCAAACTAGATAATACACCATATTAACACTTGCAAAAGCTATTTGACACGTTTGAATTGGTTTGGACACGAAACCAAAAGAACGAAAATTGTAATTGTTGTGTAGACTAAAAATTGTTTATTAAGTTTGCGTAAGATATACAACTGGAAGGTGCACAATGCCTATAAATATAGTCAGCGGTCTATAATTGATTAACTGTTGTTCCTCGACAGAAGAAGTGCTTCTAAAAGTGCTCAAAATAATTCAAACGCTTCTCGCTGTGTCACCTACTGACAGCAAACTAGATAATACACCATATTAACACTTGCAAAAGCTATTTGACACGTTTGAATTGGTTTGGACACGAAACCAAAAGAACGAAAATTGTAATTGTTGTGTAGACTAAAAATTGTTTATTAAGTTTGCGTAAGATATACAACTGGAAGGTGCACAATGCCTATAAATATAGTCAGCGGTCTATAATTGATTAGAAAATGTTTAAAATAATTTGAACGAGTCTCTCTGTGTCACCTACTGACAGCAAACTAGATAATACACCATATTAACACTGGCAAAAGCTATTTGACATGTTTGAATTGGTTTGGACACGAAACCAAAAGAACGAAAATTGTATTTGTTGTATAGATTAAAAATTGTTTATTACGTTTGCGTAAGATGGAGGGTGCACAATGCCTATAAATATAGTCAGCGTTTTATAATTGATTAGAAAATGTTCAAAATAATTTGAAAGAGTCTCTCTGTTTCACCTACTGACAGCAAACTATATAATACACCATATTAACACTTGCAAAAGCTATTTGACAGGTTTGAATTGGCTTGGACACGAATCCAAAAGAACGAAAATTGTATTTGTTGTATAGACTAAAAATTGTTTATTACGTTTGCGTAAGATGGAGGGTGCCAATGCCTATAAATATAGTCAGCGTTTTATAATTGATTAGAAAATGTTCAAAATAATTTGAACGAGTCTCTCTGTGTCACCTACTGACAGCAAACTAGATAAGACACCATATTAACACTTGCAAAAGATATTTGACACGTTTGAATTGGTTTGGACACGAAACCAAAAGAACGAAAATTGTAATTGTGGTGTAGACTAAAAATTGTTTATTACGTTTGCGTAAGATGGAGGGTGCACAATGCCTATAAATATAGTCAGCGGTCTATAATTGATTAGAAAATGTTTAAAATAATTTGAACGAGTCTCTCTGTGTCACCTACTGACAGCAAACTAGATAATACACCATATTAACACTGGCAAAAGCTATTTGACATGTTTGAATTGGTTTGGACACGAAACCAAAAGAACGAAAATTGTATTTGTTGTATAGATTAAAAATTGTTTATTACGTTTGCGTAAGATGGAGGGTGCACAATGCCTATAAATATAGTCAGCGTTTTATAATTGATTAGAAAATGTTCAAAATAATTTGAAAGAGTCTCTCTGTTTCACCTACTGACAGCAAACTAGATAATACACCAAATTAACACTTGCAAAAGCTATTTGACAGGTTTGAATTGGTTTGGACACGAATCCAAAAGAACGAAAATTGTATTTGTTGTATAGACTAAAAATTGTTTATTACGTTTGCGTAAGATGGAGGGTGCACAATGCCTATAATTATAGTCAGCGTTTTATAATTGATTAGAAAATGTTCACAATAATTTGAACGAGTCTCTCTGTGTCACCTACTAACAGCAAACTAGATAAGACACCATATTAACACTTGCAAAAGATATTTGACACGTTTGAATTGGTTTGGACACGAAACCAAAAGAACGAAAATTGTAATTGTTGTGTAGACTAAAAATTGTTTATTAAGTTTGCGTAAGATATACAACTGGAAGGTGCACAATGCCTATAAATATAGTCAGCGGTCTATAATTGATTAACTGTTGTTCCTCGACAGAGGAAGTGCTTCTAAAAGTGCTCAAAATAATTCAAACGGTTCTCGCTGTGTCACCTACTGACAGCAAACTAAATAATACACCATATTAACACTTGCAAAAGCTATTTGACACGTTTGAATTGGTTTGGACACGAAACCAAAAGAACGAAAATTGTATTTGTTGTATAGACTAAAAATTGTTTATTACGTTTGCGTAAGATGAAGGGTGCACAATGCCTATAAATATAGTCAGCGTTTTATAATTGATTAGAAAATGTTCAAAATAATTTGAACGAGTCTCTCTGTGTCACCTACTGACAGCAAACTAGATAATACACCATATTAACACTTGCAAAAGCTATTTGACACGTTTGAATTGGTTTGGACACGAAACCAAAACAACGCAAATTGTAATTGTTGTGTGGACTAAAAATTGTTTATTAAGTTTGCGTAAGATATACAACTGGAAGGTGCACAATGCCTATAAATATAGTCAGCGGTCTATAATTGATTAACTGTTGTTCCTCGACAGAAGAAGTGCTTCTAAAAGTGCTCAAAATAATTCAAACGGTTCTCGCTGTGTCACCTACTGACAGCAAACTAGATAATACACCATATTAACACTTGCAAAAGCTATTTGACACGTTTGAATTGGTTTGGACACGAAACCAAAAGAACGAAAATTGTATTTGTTGTATAGACTAAAAATTGTTTATTACGTTTGCGTAAGATGGAGGGTGCACAATTCCTATAAATATAGTCAGCGTTTTATAATTGATTAGAAAATGTTCAAAATAATTTGAACGAGTCTCTCTGTGTCACCTACTGACAGCAAACTAGATAATACACCATATTAACACTTGCAAAAGCTATTTGACACGTCTGAATTGGTTTGGACACGAAACCAAACGAACGAAAATTGTAATTGTTGTGTAGACTAAAAATTGTTTATTAAGTTTGCGTAAGATATACAACTGGAAGGTGCACAATGCCTATAAATATAGTCAGCGGTCTATAATTGATTAACTGTTGTTCCTCGACAGAAGAAGTGCTTCTAAAAGTGCACAAAATAATTCAAACGGTTCTCGCTGTGTCACCTACTGACAGCAAACTAGATAATACACCATATCAACACTTGCAAAAGCTATTTGACACGTTTGAATTGGTTTGGACACGAAACCAAAAGAACGAAAATTGTATTTGTTGTACAGACTAAAAATTGTTTATTACGTTTGCGTAAGATGGAGGGTGCACAATGCCTATAAATATAGTCAGCGTTTTATAATTGATTAGAAAATGTTCAAAATAATTTGAACGAGTCTCTCTGTGTCACCTACTGACAGCAACCTAGATAAGACACCATATTAACACTTGCAACAGATATTTGACACGTTTGAATTGGTTTGGACACGAAACCAAAAGAACGAAAATTGTAATTGTTGTGTAGACTAAAAATTGTTTATTAAGTTTGCGTAAGATATACAACTGGAAGGTGCACAATGCCTATAAATATAGTCAGCGGTCTATAATTGATTAACTGTTGTTCCTCGACAGAGGAAGTGCTTCTAAAAGTGCACAAAATAATTCAAACGGATCTCGCTGTGTCACCTACTGACAGCAAACTAGATAATACACCATATTAACACTTGCAAAAGCTATTTGACACGTTTAAATTGGTTTGGACACGAAACCAAAAGAACGAAAATTGTAATTGTTGTTTGGACTAAATATTGTATATTAAGTTTGCATAAGATATACAACTGGAAGGTGTACAATGCCTATAAATATAGTCAGCGGTCTATAATTGATTAACTGTTGTTCCTCGACAGAAGAAGTGTTTCTAAAAGTGCTCAAAATAATTCAAACGGTTCTCGCTGTGTCACCTACTGACAGCAAACTAGATAATACACCATATTAACACTTGCAAAAGCTATTTGACACGTTTGAATTGGTTTTGACACGAAACCAAAAGAACGAAAATTGTATTTGTTGTATAGACTAAAAATTGTTTATTACGTTTGCGTAAGATGGAGGGTGCACAATGCCTATAAATATAGTCAGCATTTTATAAATGATTAGAAAATGTTCAAAATAATTTGAACGAGTCTCTCTGTGTCACCCTACTGACAGCAAACTAGATAATACACCATATTAACACTTGCAAAAGCTATTTGACACGTTTGAATTGGTTTGGACACGAAACCAAAAGAACGAAAATTGTAATTGTTGTGTAGACTAAAAATTGTTTATTAAGTTTGCGTAAGATATACAACTGGAACGTGCACAATGCCTATAAATATATTCAGCGGTCTATAATTGATTAACTGTTGTTCCTCGACAGAAGAAGTGCTTCTAAAAGTGCTCAAAATAATTCAAACGGTTCTCGCTGTGTCACCTACTGACAGCAAACTAGATAATACACCATATTAACACTTGCAAAAGCTATTTGACACGTTTGAATTGGTTTGGACACGAAACCAAAAGAACGAAAATTGTATTTGTTGTATAGACTAAAAATTGTTTATTACGTTTGCGTAAGATGGAGGGTGCACAATTCCTATAAATATAGTCAGCGTTTTATAATTGATTAGAAAATGTTCAAAATAATTTGAACGAGTCTCTCTGTGTCACCTACAGCAAACTAGATAATACACCATATTAACACTTGCAAAAGCTATTTGACACGTCTGAATTGGTTTGGACACGAAACCAAACGAACGAAAATTGTAATTGTTGTGTAGACTAAAAATTGTTTATTAAGTTTGCGTAAGATATACAACTGGAAGGTGCACAATGCCTATAAATATAGTCAGCGGTATATAATTGATTAACTGTTGTTCCTCGACAGAAGAAGTGCTTCTAAAAGTGCACAAAATAATTCAAACGGTTCTCGCTGTGTCACCTACTGACAGCAAACTAGATAATACACCATATCAACACTTGCAAAAGCTATTTGACACGTTTGAATTGGTTTGGACACGAAACCAAAAGAACGAAAATTGTATTTGTTGTACAGACTAAAAATTGTTTATTACGTTTGCGTAAGATGGAGGGTGCACAATGCCTATAAATATAGTCAGCGTTTTATAATTGATTAGAAAATGTTCAAAATAATTTGAACGAGTCTCTCTGTGTCACCCACTGACAGCAACCTAGATAAGACACCATATTAACACTTGCAACAGATATTTGACACGTTTGAATTGGTTTGGACACGAAACCAAAAGAACGAAAATTGTAATTGTTGTGTAGACTAAAAATTGTTTATTAAGTTTGCGTAAGATATACAACTGGAAGGTGCACAATGCCTATAAATATAGTCAGCGGTCTATAATTGATTAACTGTTGTTCCTCGACAGAGGAAGTGCTTCTAAAAGTGCACAAAATAATTCAAACGGTTCTCGCTGTGTCACCTACTGACAGCAAACTAGATAATACACCATATTAACACTTGCAAAAGCTATTTGACACGTTTAAATTGGTTTGGACACGAAACCAAAAGAACGAAAATTGTAATTGTTGTTTAGACTAAATATTGTATATTAAGTTTGCGTAAGATATACAACTGGAAGGTGTACAATGCCTATAAATATAGTCAGCGGTCTATAATTGATTAACTGTTGTTCCTCGACAGAAGAAGTGTCTCTAAAAGTGCTCAAAATAATTCAAACGGTTCTCGCTGTGTCACCTACTGACAGCAAACTAGATAATACACCATATTAACACTTGCAAAAGCTATTTGACACGTTTGAATTGGTTTTGACACGAAACCAAAAGAACGAAAATTGTATTTGTTGTATAGACTAAAAATGTTTATTACGTTTGCGTAAGATGGAGGGTGCACAATGCCTATAAATATAGTCAGCATTTTATAAATGATTAGAAAATGTTCAAAATAAATTGAACGAGTCTCTCTGTGTCACCTACTGACAGCAAACTAGATAATACACCATATTAACACTTGCAAAAGCTATTTGACACGTTTGAATTGGTTTGGACACGAAACCAAAAGAACGAAAATTGTATTTGTTGTATAGACTAAAAATTGTTTATTACGTTTATGTAAGATGGAGGGCGCACAATGCCTATAAATATAGTCAGCATTTTATAATTGATTAGAAAATGTTCAAAATAATTTGAACGAGTCTCTCTGTGTCACCAACTGACAGCAAACTAGATAATACACCATATTAACACTTGCAAAAGCTATTTGACACGTTTCAATTGGTTTGGACACGAAACCCAAAGAACGCAAATTGTATTTGTTGTATAGACTAAAAATTGTTTATTACGTTTGCGTAAGATGGAGGGTGCACAATGCCTATAAATATAGTCAGCGTTTTATAATTGATTAGAAAATGTTCAAAATAATTTGAACGAGTCTCTCTGTGTCACCTACTGACAGCAAACTAGATAATACACCATATTAACACTTGCAAAAGCTATTTGACACGTTTGAATTGGTTTGGACACGAAATCAAAAGAACGAAAATTGTAATTGTTGCGTAGACTAAAAATTGTTTATTAAGTTTGCGTAAGATATACAACTGGAAGGTGCACAATGCCTATAAATATAGTCAGCGGTCTATAATTGATTAACTGTTGTTCCTCGACAGAAGAAGTGCTTCTAAAAGTGCTCAAAATAATTCAAACGCTTCTCACTGTGTCACCTACTGACAGCAAACTAGATAATACACCATATTAACACTTGCAAAAGCTATTTGACACGTTTGAATTGGTTTGGACACGAAATCAAAATAACGAAAATTGTATTTGTTGTGTAGACTAAAAATTGTTTATTACGTTTGCGTAAGATGGAGGGTGCACAATGCCTATAAATATAGTCAGCGTTTTATAATTGATTAACTGTTGTTCCTCGACAGAGGAAGTGTTTCTAAAAGTGCTCAAAATAATTCAAACGGTTCTCGCTGTGTCACCTACTGACAGCAAACTAGATAATACACCATATTAACACTTGCCAAAGCTATTTGACACGTTTGAATTGGTTTGGACACGAAACCAAAAGAACGAAAATTGTATTTGTTGTATAGACTAAAAATTGTTTATTACGTTTGCGTAAGATGAAGGGTGCACAATGCCTATAAATATAGTCAGCGTTTTATAATTGATTAGAAAATGTTCAAAATAATCTGAACGAGTCTCTCTGTGTCACCTACTGACAGCAAACTAGATAATACACCATATTAACACTTGCAAAAGCTATTTGACACGTTTGAATTGGTTTGGACACGAAACCAAAACAACGCAAATTGTAATTGTTGTGTAGACTAAAAATTGTTTATTGAGTTTGCGTAAGATATACAACTGGAAGGTGCACAATGCCTATAAATATAGTCAGCGGTCTATAATTGATTAACTGTTGTTCCTCGACAGAAGAAGTGCTTCTAAAAGTGCTCAAAATAAATCAAACGGTTCTCGCAGTGTCACCTACTGACAGCAAACTAGATAATACACCATATTAACACTTGCAAAAGCTATTTGACACGTTTGAATTGTTTTGGACACGAAACCAAAAGAACGAAAATTGTATTTGTTGTATAGACTAAAAATTGTTTATTACGTTTGCGTAAGATGGAGGGTGCACAATTCCTATAAATATAGTCAGCGTTTTATAATTGATTAGAAAATGTTCAAAATAATTTGAACGAGTCTCTCTGTGTCACCTACTGACAGCAAACTAGATAATACACCATATTAACACTTGCAAAAGCTATTTGACACGTCTGAATTGGTTTGGACACGAAACCAAACGAACGAAAATTGTAATTGTTGTGTAGACTAAAAATTGTTTATTAAGTTTGCGTAAGATATACAACTGGAAGGTGCACAATGCCTATAAATATAGTCAGCGGTCTATAATTGATTAACTGTTGTTCCTCGACAGAAGAAGTGCTTCTAAAAGTGCACAAAATAATTCAAACGGTTCTCGCTGTGTCACCTACTGACAGCAAACTAGATAATACACCATATCAACACTTGCAAAAGCTATTTGACACGTTTGAATTGGTTTGGACACGAAACCAAAAGAACGAAAATTGTATTTGTTGTACAGACTAAAAATTGTTTATTACGTTTGCGTAAGATGGAGGGTGCACAATGCCTATAAATATAGTCAGCGTTTTATAATTGATTAGAAAATGTTCAAAATAATTTGAACGAGTCTCTCTGTGTCACCTACTGACAGCAACCTAGATAAGACACCATATTAACACTTGCAACAGATATTTGACACGTTTGAATTGGTTTGGACACGAAACCAAAAGAACGAAAATTGTAATTGTTGTGTAGACTAAAAATTGTTTATTAAGTTTGCGTAAGATATACAACTGGAAGGTGCACAATGCCTATAAATATAGTCAGCGGTCTATAATTGATTAACTGTTGTTCCTCGACAGAGGAAGTGCTTCTAAAAGTGCACAAAATAATTCAAACGGTTCTCGCTGTGTCACCTACTGACAGCAAACTAGATAATACACCATATTAACACTTGCAAAAGCTATTTGACACGTTTAAATTGGTTTGGACACGAAACCAAAAGAACGAAAATTGTAATTGTTGTTTAGACTAAATATTGTATATTAAGTTTGCGTAAGATATACAACTGGAAGGTGTACAATGCCTATAAATATAGTCAGCGGTCTATAATTGATTAACTGTTGTTCCTCGACAGAAGAAGTGTTTCTAAAAGTGCTCAAAATAATTCAAACGGTTCTCGCTGTGTCACCTACTGACAGCAAACTAGATAATACACCATATTAACACTTGCAAAAGCTATTTGACACGTTTGAATTGGTTTTGACACGAAACCAAAAGAACGAAAATTGTATTTGTTGTATAGACTAAAAATTGTTTATTACGTTTGCGTAAGATGGAGGGTGCACAATGCCTATAAATATAGTCAGCATTTTATAAATGATTAGAAAATGTTCAAAATAATTTGAACGAATCTCTCTGTGTCACCTACTGACAGCAAACTAGATAATACACCATATTAACACTTGCAAAAGCTATTTGACACGTTTGAATTGGTTTGGACACGAAACCAAAAGAACGAAAATTGTAATTGTTGTGTAGACTAAAAATTGTTTATTAAGTTTGCGTAAGATATACAACTGGAAGGTGCACAATGCCTATAAATATATTCAGCGGTCTATAATTGATTAACTGTTGTTCCTCGACAGAAGAAGTGCTTCTAAAAGTGCTCAAAATAATTCAAACGGTTCTCGCTGTGTCACCTACTGACAGCAAACTCGATAATACACCATATTAACAATTGCAAAAGCTATTTGACACGTTTGAATTGGTTTGGACACGAAACCAAAAGAACGAAAATTGTATTTGTTGTATAGACTAAAAATTGTTTATTACGTTTGCGTAAGATGGAGGGTGCACAATTCCTATAAATATAGTCAGCGTTTTATAATTGATTAGAAAATGTTCAAAATAATTTGAACGAGTCTCTCTGTGTCACCTACTGACAGCAAACTAGATAATACACCATATTAACACTTGCAAAAGCTATTTGACACGTTTGAATTGGTTTGGACACGAAACCAAAAGAACGAAAATTGTAATTGTTGTGTAGACTAAAAATTGTTTATTAAGTTTGCGTAAGATATACAACTGGAAGGTGCACAATGCCTATAAATATAGTCAGCGGTCTATAATTGATTAACTGTTGTTCCTCGACAGAAGAAGTGCTTCTAAAGGTGCTCAAAATAATTCAAACGGTTCTCGCTGTGTCACCTACTGACAGCAAACTAGATAAGACACCATATTAACACTTGCAACAGATATTTGACACGTTTGAATTGGTTTGGACACGAAACCAAAAGAACGAAAATTGTAATTGTTGTGTAGACTAAAAATTGTTTATTAAGTTTGCGTAAGATATACAACTGGAAGGTGCACAATGCCTATAAATATAGTCAGCGGTCTATAATTGATTAACTGTTGTTCCTCGACAGAGGAAGTGCTTCTAAAAGTGCACAAAATAATTCAAACGGTTCTCGCTGTGTCACCTACTGACAGCAAACTAGATAATACACCATATTAACACTTGCAAAAGCTATTTGACACGTTTAAATTGGTTTGGACACGAAACCAAAAGAACGAAAATTGTAATTGTTGTTTAGACTAAATATTGTATATTAAGTTTGCGTAAGATATACAACTGGAAGGTGTACAATGCCTATAAATATAGTCAGCGGTCTATAATTGATTAACTGTTGTTCCTCGACAGAAGAAGTGTTTCTAAAAGTGCTCAAAATAATTCAAACGGTTCTCGCTGTGTCACCTACTGACAGCAAACTAGATAATACACCATATTAACACTTGCAAAAGCTATTTGACACGTTTGAATTGGTTTTGACACGAAACCAAAAGAACGAAAATTGTATTTGTTGTATAGACTAAAAATTGTTTATTACGTTTGCGTAAGATGGAGGGTGCACAATGCCTATAAATATAGTCAGCATTTTATAAATGATTAGAAAATGTTCAAAATAATTTGAACGAATCTCTCTGTGTCACCTACTGACAGCAAACTAGATAATACACCATATTAACACTTGCAAAAGCTATTTGACACGTTTGAATTGGTTTGGACACGAAACCAAAAGAACGAAAATTGTAATTGTTGTGTAGACTAAAAATTGTTTATTAAGTTTGCGTAAGATATACAACTGGAAGGTGCACAATGCCTATAAATATATTCAGCGGTCTATAATTGATTAACTGTTGTTCCTCGACAGAAGAAGTGCTTCTAAAAGTGCACAAAATAATTCAAACGGTTCTCGCTGTGTCACCTACTGACAGCAAACTAGATAATACACCATATCAACACTTGCAAAAGCTATTTGACACGTTTGAATTGGTTTGGACACGAAACCAAAAGAACGAAAATTGTATTTGTTGTACAGACTAAAAATTGTTTATTACGTTTGCGTAAGATGGAGGGTGCACAATGCCTATAAATATAGTCAGCGTTTTATAATTGATTAGAAAATGTTCAAAATAATTTGAACGAGTCTCTCTGTGTCACCCACTGACAGCAACCTAGATAAGACACCATATTAACACTTGCAACAGATATTTGACACGTTTGAATTGGTTTGGACACGAAACCAAAAGAACGAAAATTGTAATTGTTGTGTAGACTAAAAATTGTTTATTAAGTTTGCGTAAGATATACAACTGGAAGGTGCACAATGCCTATAAATATAGTCAGCGGTCTATAATTGATTAACTGTTGTTCCTCGACAAAGGAAGTGCTTCTAAAAGTGCACAAAATAATTCAAATGGTTCTCGCTGTGTCAGCTACTGACAGCAAACTAGATAATACACCATATTAACACTTGCAAAAGCTATTTGACACGTTTGAATTGGTTTTGACACGAAACCAAAAGAACGAAAATTGTATTTGTTGTATAGACTAAAAATTGTTTATTACGTTTGCGTAAGATGGAGGGTGCACAATGCCTATAAATATAGTCAGCATTTTATAAATGATTAGAAAATGTTCAAAATAAATTGAACGAGTCTCTCTGTGTCACCTACTGACAGCAAACTAGATAATACACCATATTAACACTTGCAAAAGCTATTTGACACGTTTGAATTGGTTTGGACACGAAACCAAAAGAACGAAAATTGTATTTGTTGTATAGACTAAAAATTGTTTATTACGTTTATGTAAGATGGAGGGCGCACAATGCCTATAAATATAGTCAGCATTATATAATTGATTAGAAAATGTTCAAAATAATTTGAACGAGTCTCTCTGTGTCACCAACTGACAGCAAACTAGATAATACACCATATTAACACTTGCAAAAGCTATTTGACACGTTTCAATTGGTTTGGACACGAAACCCAAAGAACGAAAATTGTATTTGTTGTATAGACTAAAAATTGTTTATTACGTTTGCGTAAGATGGAGGGTGCACAATGCCTATAAATATAGTCAGCGTTTTATAATTGATTAGAAAATGTTCAAAATAATTTGAACGAGTCTCTCTGTGTCACCTACTGGCAGCAAACTAGATAATACACCATATTAACACTTGCAAAAGCTATTTGACACGTTTGAATTGGTTTGGACACGAAACCAAAAGAACGAAAATTGTAATTGTTGCGTAGACTAAAAATTGTTTATTAAGTTTGCGTAAGATATACAACTGGAAGGTGCACAATGCCTATAAATATAGTCAGCGGTCTATAATTGATTAACTGTTGTTCCTCGACAGAAGAAGTGCTTCTAAAAGTGCTCAAAATAATTCAAACGCTTCTCACTGTGTCACCTACTGACAGCAAACTAGATAATACACCATATTAACACTTGCAAAAGCTATTTGACACGTTTGAATTGGTTTGGACACGAAATCAAAATAACGAAAATTGTATTTGTTGTGTAGACTAAAAATTGTTTATTACGTTTGCGTAAGATGGAGGGTGCACAATGCCTATAAATATAGTCAGCGTTTTATAATTGATTAGAAACTGTTCAAAATAATTTGAACGAGTCTCTCTGTGTCACCTACTGACAGCAAACTAGATAATACACCATATTAACACTTGCAAAAGCTATTTGACACGTTTGAATTGGTTTGGACACGAAACCAAAAGAACGAAAATTGTAATTGTTGTGTAGACTAAAAATTGTTTATTAAGTTTGCGTAAGATATACAACTGGAAGGTGCACAATGCCTATAAATATAGTCAGCGGTCTATAATTGATTAACTGTTGTTCCTCGACAGAAGAAGTGCTTCTAAAGGTGCTCAAAATAATTCAAACGGTTCTCGCTGTGTCACCTACTGACAGCAAACTAGATAATACACCATATTAACACTTGCAAAAGCTATTTGACACGTTTGAATTGGTTTGGACACGAAACCAAAAGAACGAAAATTGTAATTGTTGTGTAGACTAAAAATTGTTTATTAAGTTTGCGTAAGATATACAACAGGAAGGTGCACAATGCCTTTAAATATAGTCAGCGTTTTATAATTGATTAGAAAATGTTCAAAATAATTTGAAAGAGTCTCTCTGTTTCACCTACTGACAGCAAACTAGATAATACACCATATTAACACATGCAAAAGCTATTTGACAGGTTTGAATTGGTTTGGACACGAATCCAAAAGAACGAAAATTGTATTTGTTGTATAGACTAAAAATTGTTTATTACGTTTGCGTAAGATGGAGGGTGCACAATGCCTATAAATATAGTCAGCGTTTTATAGTTGATTAGAAAATGTTCAAAATAATTTGAACGAGTCTCTCTGTGTCACCTACTGACAGCAAACTAGATAATACACCATATTAACACTTGCAAAAGCTATTTGACACGTTTGAATTGGTTTGGACACGAAACCAAAAGAACGAAAATTGTATTTGTTGTATAGACTAAAAATTGTTTATTACGTTTGCGTAAGATGATAGGTGCACAATGCCTATAAATATAGTCAGCGTTTTATAATTGATTAGAAAATGTTCAAAATAATTTGAAAGAGTCTCTCTGTTTCACCTACTGACAGCAAACTAGATAATACACCATATTAACACTTGCAAAAGCTATTTGACATGTTTGAATTGGTTTGGACACGAAACCAAAAGAACGAAAATTGTATTTGTTGTATAGACTAAAAATTGTTTATTACGTTTGCGTAAGATGGAGGTTGCACAATGCCTATAAATTTAGTCAGCGTTTTATAATTGATTAGAAAATGTTCAAAATAATTTGAAAGAGTCTCTCTGTGTCACCTACTGACAGCAAACTAGATAAGACACCATATTAACACTTGCAAAAGATATTTGACACGTTTGAATTGGTTTGGACACGAAACCAAAAGAACGAAAATTGTAATTGTTGTATAGACTAAAAATTGTTTATTAAGTTTGCGTAAGATATACAACTGGAAGGTGCACAATGCCTATAAATATAGTCAGCGGTCTATAATTGATTAACTGTTGTTCCTCGACAGAGGAAGTGCTTCTAAAAGTGCTCAAATAATTCAAACGGTTCTCGCTGTGTCACCTACTGACAGCAAACTAGATAATACACCATATTAAAACTTGCATAAGCTATTTGACACGTTTGAATTGGTTTGGACACGAAACCAAAAGAACGAAAATTGTAGTTGTTGTTTAGACTAAAAATTGTTTATTAAGTTTGCGTAAGATATACAACTGGAAGGCGCACAATGCCTATAAATATAGTCAGCGGTCTATAATTGTTTAACTGTTGTTCCTCGACAGAAGAAGTGCTTCTAAAGGTGCTCAAAATAATTCAAACGGTTCTCGCTGTGTCACCTACTGACAGCAAACTAGATAATACACCATATTAACACTTGCAAAAGCTATTTGACACGTTTGAATTGGTTTGGACACGAAACCAAAAGAACGAAAATTGTATTTGTCGTATAGACTAAAAATTGTTTATTACGTTTGCGTAAGATGGAGGGTGCACAATGCCTATAAATATAGTCAGCGTTTTATAATTGATTAGAAAATGTTCAAAATAATTTGAACGAGTCTCTCTGTGTCACCTACTGACAGCAAACTAGTTAATACACCATATTAACACTTGCAAAAGCTATTTGACACGTTTGAATTGGTTTGGACACGAAACCAAAAGAACGAAAATTGTATTTGTCGTATAGACTAAAAATTGTTTATTACGTTTGCGTAAGATGGAGGGTGCACAATGCCTATAAATATAGTCAGCGTCTTATAATTGATTAGAAAATGTTCAAAATAATTTGAACGAGTCTCTCTGTGTCACCTACTGACAGCAAACTAGATAATACACCATATTAACACTTGCAAAAGCTATTTGACACGTTTCAATTGGTTTGGACACGAAACCCAAAGAACGCAAATTGTATTTGTTGTATAGACTAAAAATTGTTTATTACGTTTGCGTAAGATGGAGGGTGCACAATGCCTATAAATATAGTCAGTGTTTTATAATTGATTAGAAAATGTTCAAAATAATTTGAACGAGTCTCCCTGTGTCACCTACTGACAGCAAACTAGATAATACACCATATTAACACTTGCAAAAGCTATTTGACACGTTTGAATTGGTTTGGACACGAAACCAAAAGAACGAAAATTGTAGTGTAGACTAAAAATTGTTTATTAAGTTTGCGTAAGATATACAACTGGAAGGTGCACAATGCCTATAAATATAGTCAGCGATCTATAATTGATTAACTGTTGTTCCTCGACAGAAGAAGTGCTTCTAAAAGTGCTCAAAATAATTCAAACGGTTCTCGCTGTGTCACCTATTGACAGCAAACTAGATAATACACCATATTAACACTTGCAAAAGCTATTTGACACGTTTGAATTGGTTTGGACACGAAACCAAAAGAACGAAAATTGTATTTGTTGGGTAGAGTAAAAATTGTTTATTACGTTTGCGTAAGATGGAGGGTGCACAATGCCTATAAATATAGTCAATGTTTTATAATTGATAAGAAAATGTTCAAAATAACTTGAACGAGTCTCTCTGTGTCACCTACTGACAGCAAACTAGATAATACACCATATTAACACTTGCAAAAGCTATTTGACACGTTTGAATTGGTTTGGACACGAAACCAAAAGAACGAAAATTGTATTTGTTGCATAGACTAAAAATTGTTTATTACGTTTGCGTAAGAAGGAGGGTGCACAATGCCTATAAATAAAGTCAGCGTTTTATAATTGATTAGAAAATGTTCAAAATAATTTGAACAAGTCTCTCTGTGTCACCTACTGACAGCAAACTAGATAATACACCATATTAACACTTGCAAAAGCTATTTGACACGTTTGAATTGGTTTGGACACGAAACCAAAAGAACGAAAATTGTATTTGTTGCATAGACTAAAAATTGTTTATTACGTTTGCGTAAGAAGGAGGGTGCACAATGCCTATAAATATAGTCAGCGTTTTATAATTGATTTGAAAATGTTCAAAATAATTTGAACGAGTCTCTCTGTGTCACCTACTGACAACAAACTAGATAATACACCATATTAACACTTGCAAAAGCTATTTGACACGTTTGAATTGGTTTGGACACGAAACCAAAAGAACGAAAATTGTAATTGTTGTATAGACTAAAAATTGTTTATTACGTTTGCGTAAGATGGAGGGTGCACAATGCCTATAAATATAGTCAGCGTCTTATAATTGATTAGAAAATGTAAAAAATAATTTGAACGAGTCTCTCTGTGTCACCTACTGACAGCAAACTAGATAATACACCATATTAACACTTGCAAAAGCTATTTGACACGTTTCAATTGGTTTGGACACGAAACCCAAAGAACGCAAATTGTATTTGTTGTATACACTAAAAATTGTTTATTCCGTTTGCGTAAGATGGAGGGTGCACAATGCCTATAAATATAATCAGCGTTTTATAATTGATTAGAAAATGTTCAAAATAATTTGAACGAGTCTCCCTGTGTCACCTACTGACAGCAAACTAGATAATACACCATAATAACACTTGCAAAAGCTATTTGACACGTTTGAATTGGTTTGGACACGAAACCAAAAGAACGAAAATTGTAATTGTTGTGTAGACTAAAAATTGTTTATTAAGTTTGCGTAAGATATACAACTGGAAGGTGCACAATGCCTATAAATATAGTCAGCGGTCTATAATTGATTAACTGTTGTTCCTCGACGGAAGAAGTGCTTCTAAAAGTGCTCAAAATAATTCAAACGGTTCTCGCTGTGTCACCTATTGACAGCAAACTAGATAATACACCATATTAACACTTGCAAAAGCTATTTGACACGTTTGAATTGGTTTGGACACGAAACCAAAAGAACGAAAATTGTATTTGTTGGGTAGAGTAAAAATTGTTTATTACGTTTGCGTAAGATGGAGGGTGCACAATGCCTATAAATATAGTCAGCGTTTTATAATTGATTAGAAAATGTTCAAAATAATTTGAACGAGTCTCTCTGTGTCACCTACTGCCAGCAAACTAGATAATACACCATATTAACACTTGTAAAAGCTATTTGACACGTTTGAATTGGTTTGGACACGAAACCAAAAGAACGAAAATTGTATTTGTTGCATAGACTAAAAATTGTTTATTACGTTTGCGTAAGAAGGAGGGTGCACAATGCCTATAAATATAGTCAGCGTTTTATAATTGATTAGAAAATGTTCAAAATAATTTGAACGAGTCTCTCTGTGTCACCTACTGACAGCAAACTAGATAATACACCATATTAACACTTGTAAAAGCTATTTGACACGTTTGAATTGGTTTGGACACGAAACCAAAAGAACGAAAATTGTATTTGTTGCATAGACTAAAAATTGTTTATTACGTTTGCGTAAGAAGGAGGGTGCACAATGCCTATAAATATAGTCAGCGTTTTATAATTGATTAGAAAATGTTCAAAATAATTTGAACGAGTCTCTCTGTGTCACCTACTGACAGCAAACTAGATAATACACCATATTAACACTTGTAAAAGCTATTTGACACGTTTGAATTGGTTTGGACACGAAACCAAAAGAACGAAAATTGTATTTGTTGCATAGACTAAAAATTGTTTATTACGTTTGCGTAAGAAAGAGGGTGCACAATGCCTATAAATATAGTCAGCGTTTTATAATTGATTAGAAAATGTTCAAAATAATTTGAACGAGTCTCTCTGTGTCACCTACTGACAGCAAACTAGATAATACACCATATTAACACTTGTAAAAGCTATTTGACACGTTTGAATTGGTTTGGACACGAAACCAAAAGAACGAAAATTGTATTTGTTGCATAGACTAAAAATTGTTTATTACGTTTGCGTAAGAAGGAGGGTGCACAATGCCTATAAATATAGTCAGCGTTTTATAATTGATTAGAAAATGTTCAAAATAATTTGAACGAGTCTCTCTGTGTCACCTACTGACAGCAAACTAGATAATACACCATATTAACACTTGCAAAAGCTATTTGACACGTTTCAATTGGTTTGGACACGAAACCCAAAGAACGCAAATTGTATTTGTTGTATAGACTAAAAATTGTTTATTACGTTTGCGTAAGATGGAGGGTGCACAATGCCTATAAATATAGTCAGTGTTTTATAATTGATTAGAAAATGTTCAAAATAATTTGAACGAGTCTCCCTGTGTCACCTACTGACAGCAAACTAGATAATACACCATATTAACACTTGCAAAAGCTATTTGACACGTTTGAATTGGTTTGGACACGAAACCAAAAGAACGAAAATTGTAGTGTAGACTAAAAATTGTTTATTAAGTTTGCGTAAGATATACAACTGGAAGGTGCACAATGCCTATAAATATAGTCAGCGATCTATAATTGATTAACTGTTGTTCCTCGACAGAAGAAGTGCTTCTAAAAGTGCTCAAAATAATTCAAACTGTTCTCGCTGTGTCACCTATTGACAGCAAACTAGATAATACACCATATTAACACTTGCAAAAGCTATTTGACACGTTTGAATTGGTTTGGACACGAAACCAAAAGAACGAAAATTGTATTTGTTGGGTAGAGTAAAAATTGTTTATTACGTTTGCGTAAGATGGAGGGTGCACAATGCCTATAAATATAGTCAATGTTTTATAATTGATAAGAAAATGTTCAAAATAACTTGAACGAGTCTCTCTGTGTCACCTACTGACAGCAAACTAGATAATACACCATATTAACACTTGCAAAAGCTATTTGACACGTTTGAATTGGTTTGGACACGAAACCAAAAGAACGAAAATTGTATTTGTTGCATAGACTAAAAATTGTTTATTACGTTTGCGTAAGAAGGAGGGTGCACAATGCCTATAAATAAAGTCAGCGTTTTATAATTGATTAGAAAATGTTCAAAATAATTTGAACAAGTCTCTCTGTGTCACCTACTGACAGCAAACTAGATAATACACCATATTAACACTTGCAAAAGCTATTTGACACGTTTGAATTGGTTTGGACACGAAACCAAAAGAACGAAAATTGTATTTGTTGCATAGACTAAAAATTGTTTATTACGTTTGCGTAAGAAGGAGGGTGCACAATGCCTATAAATATAGTCAGCGTTTTATAATTGTTTTAAAAATGTTCAAAATAATTTGAACGAGTCTCTCTGTGTCACCTACTGACAACAAACTAGATAATACACCATATTAACACTTGCAAAAGCTATTTGACACGTTTGAATTGGTTTGGACACGAAACCAAAAGAACGAAAATTGTAATTGTTGTATAGACTAAAAATTGTTTATTACGTTTGCGTAAGATGGAGGGTGCACAATGCCTATAAATATAGTCAGCGTCTTATAATTGATTAGAAAATGTAAAAAATAATTTGAACGAGTCTCTCTGTGTCACCTACTGACAGCAAACTAGATAATACACCATATTAACACTTGCAAAAGCTATTTGACACGTTTCAATTGGTTTGGACACGAAACCCAAAGAACGCAAATTGTATTTGTTGTATACACTAAAAATTGTTTATTCCGTTTGCGTAAGATGGAGGGTGCACAATGCCTATAAATATAGTCAGCGTTTTATAATTGATTAGAAAATGTTCAAAATAATTTGAACGAGTCTCCCTGTGTCACCTACTGACAGCAAACTAGATAATACACCATAATAACACTTGCAAAAGCTATTTGACACGTTTGAATTGGTTTGGACACGAAACCAAAAGAACGAAAATTGTAATTGTTGTGTAGACTAAAAATTGTTTATTAAGTTTGCGTAAGATATACAACTGGAAGGTGCACAATGCCTATAAATATAGTCAGCGGTCTATAATTGATTAACTGTTGTTCCTCGACGGAAGAAGTGCTTCTAAAAGTGCTCAAAATAATTCAAACGGTTCTCGCTGTGTCACCTATTGACAGCAAACTAGATAATACACCATATTAACACTTGCAAAAGCTATTTGACACGTTTGAATTGGTTTGGACACGAAACCAAAAGAACGAAAATTGTATTTGTTGGGTAGAGTAAAAATTGTTTATTACGTTTGCGTAAGATGGAGGGTGCACAATGCCTATAAATATAGTCAGCGTTTTATAATTGATTAGAAAATGTTCAAAATAATTTGAACGAGTCTCTCTGTGTCACCTACTGACAGCAAACTAGATAATACACCATATTAACACTTGTAAAAGCTATTTGACACGTTTGAATTGGTTTGGACACGAAACCAAAAGAACGAAAATTGTATTTGTTGCATAGACTAAAAATTGTTTATTACGTTTGCGTAAGAAGGAGGGTGCACAATGCCTATAAATATAGTCAGCGTTTTATAATTGATTAGAAAATGTTCAAAATAATTTGAACGAGTCTCTCTGTGTCACCTACTGACAGCAAACTAGATAATACACCATATTAACACTTGTAAAAGCTATTTGACACGTTTGAATTGGTTTGGACACGAAACCAAAAGAACGAAAATTGTATTTGTTGCATAGACTAAAAATTGTTTATTACGTTTGCGTAAGAAGGAGGGTGCACAATGCCTATAAATATAGTCAGCGTTTTATAATTGATTAGAAAATGTTCAAAATAATTTGAACGAGTCTCTCTGTGTCACCTACTGACAGCAAACTAGATAATACACCATATTAACACTTGTAAAAGCTATTTGACACGTTTGAATTGGTTTGGACACGAAACCAAAAGAACGAAAATTGTATTTGTTGCATAGACTAAAAATTGTTTATTACGTTTGCGTAAGAAGGAGGGTGCACAATGCCTATAAATATAGTCAGCGTTTTATAATTGATTAGAAAATGTTCAAAATAATTTGAACGAGTCTCTCTGTGTCACCTACTGACAGCAAACTAGATAATACACCATATTAACACTTGTAAAAGCTATTTGACACGTTTGAATTGGTTTGGACACGAAACCAAAAGAACGAAAATTGTATTTGTTGCATAGACTAAAAATTGTTTATTACGTTTGCGTAAGAAGGAGGGTGCACAATGCCTATAAATATAGTCAGCGTTTTATAATTGATTAGAAAATGTTCAAAATAATTTGAACGAGTCTCTCTGTGTCACCTACTGACAGCAAACTAGATAATACACCATATTAACACTTGTAAAAGCTATTTGACACGTTTGAATTGGTTTGGACACGAAACCAAAAGAACGAAAATTATATTTGTTGCATAGACTAAAAATTGTTTATTACGTTTGCGTAAGAAGGAGGGTGCACAATGCCTATAAATATAGTCAGCGTTTTATAATTGATTAGAAAATGTTCAAAATAATTTGAACGAGTCTCTCTGTGTCACCTATTGACAGCAAACTAGATAATACACCATATTAACACTTGCAAAAGCTATTTGACACGTTTGAATTGGTTTGGACACGAAACCAAAAGAACGAAAATTGTAATTGTTGTGTAGACTAAATCTGTTTATTACGTTTGCGTAAGATGGAGGGTGCACAATGCCTATAAATATAGTCAGCGTTTTATAATTGATTAGAAAATGTTCAAAATAATTTGAACGAGTCTCTCTGTGTCACCTACTGACAGCAAACTAGATAATACACCATATTAACACTTGTAAAAGCTATTTGACACGTTTGAATTGGTTTGGACACGAAACCAAAAGAACGAAAATTGTATTTGTTGCATAGACTAAAAATTGTTTATTACGTTTGCGTAAGAAGGAGGGTGCACAATGCCTATAAATATAGTCAGCGTTTTATAATTGATTAGAAAATGTTCAAAATAATTTGAACGAGTCTCTCTGTGTCACCTATTGACAGCAAACTAGATAATACACCATATTAACACTTGCAAAAGCTATTTGACACGTTTGAATTGGTTTGGACACGAAACCAAAAGAACGAAAATTGTAATTGTTGTGTAGACTAAATCTGTTTATTACGTTTGCGTAAGATGGAGGGTGCACAATGCCTATAAATATAGTCAGCGTTTTATAATTGATTAGAAAATGTTCAAAATAATTTGAACGAGTCTCCCTGTGTCACCTACTGACAGCAAACTAGATAATACACCGTATTAACACTTGCAAAAGCTATTTGACACGTTTGAATTGGTTTGGACACGAAACCAAAAGAACGAAAATTGTAATTGTTGTGTAGACTAAAAATTGTTTATTAAGTTTGCGTAAGATATACAACTATAAGGTGCACAATGCCTATAAATATAGTCAGCGGTCTATAATTGATTAACTGTTGTTCCTCGACAGAAGAAGTGCTTCTAAAAGTGCTCAAAATAATTCAAACGGTTCTCGCTGTGTCACCTATTGACAGCAAACTAGATAATACACCATATTAACACTTGCAAAAGCTATTTGATACGTTTGAATTGGTTTGGACACGAAACCAAAAGAACGAAAATTGTATTTGTTGGGTAGCGTAAAAATTGTTTATTACGTTTGCGTAAGATGGAGGGTGCACAATGCCTATAAATATAGTCAATGTTTTATAATTGATAAGAAAATGTTCAAAATAACTTGAACGAGTCTCTCTGTGTCACCTACTGACAGCAAACTAGATAATACACCATATTAACACTTGCAAAAGCTATTTGACACGTTTGAATTGTTTTGGACACGAAACCAAAAGAACGAAAATTGTATTTGTTGTATAGACTAAAAATTGTTTATTACGTTTGCGTAAGATGGAGGGTGCACAATTCCTATAAATATAGTCAGCGTTTTATAATTGATTAGAAAATGTTCAAAATAATTTGAACGAGTCTCTCTGTGTCACCTACTGACAGCAAACTAGATAATACACCATATTAACACTTGCAAAAGCTATTTGACACGTCTGAATTGGTTTGGACACGAAACCAAACGAACGAAAATTGTAATTGTTGTGTAGACTAAAAATTGTTTATTAAGTTTGCGTAAGATATACAACTGGAAGGTGCACAATGCCTATAAATATAGTCAGCGGTCTATAATTGATTAACTGTTGTTCCTCGACAGAGGAAGTGCTTCTAAAAGTGCACAAAATAATTCAAACGGTTCTCGCTGTGTCACCTACTGACAGCAAACTAGATAATACACCATATTAACACTTGCAAAAGCTATTTGACACGTTTAAATTGGTTTGGACACGAAACCAAAAGAACGAAAATTGTAATTGTTGTTTAGACTAAATATTGTATATTAAGTTTGCGTAAGATATACAACTGGAAGGTGTACAATGCCTATAAATATAGTCAGCGGTCTATAATTGATTAACTGTTGTTCCTCGACAGAAGAAGTGTTTCTAAAAGTGCTCAAAATAATTCAAACGGTTCTCGCTGTGTCACCTACTGACAGCAAACTAGATAATACACCATATTAACACTTGCAAAAGCTATTTGACACGTTTGAATTGGTTTTGACACGAAACCAAAAGAACGAAAATTGTATTTGTTGTATAGACTAAAAGTTGTTTATTACGTTTGCGTAAGATGGAGGGTGCACAATGCCTATAAATATAGTCAGCATTTTATAAATGATTAGAAAATGTTCAAAATAATTTGAACGAGTCTCTCTGTGTCACCTACTGACAGCAAACTAGATAATACACCATATTAACACTTGCAAAAGCTATTTGACACGTTTGAATTGGTTTGGACACGAAACCAAAAGAACGAAAATTGTAATTGTTGTGTAGACTAAAAATTGTTTATTAAGTTTGCGTAAGATATACAACTGGAAGGTGCACAATGCCTATAAATATATTCAGCGGTCTATAATTGATTAACTGTTGTTCCTCGACAGAAGAAGTGCTTCTAAAAGTGCTCAAAATAATTCAAACGGTTCTCGCTGTGTCACCTACTGACAGCAAACTAGATAATACACCATATTAACACTTGCAAAAGCTATTTGACACGTTTGAATTGGTTTGGACACGAAACCAAAAGAACGAAAATTGTATTTGTTGTATAGACTAAAAATTGTTTATTACGTTTGCGTAAGATGGAGGGTGCACAATTCCTATAAATATAGTCAGCGTTTTATAATTGATTAGAAAATGTTCAAAATAATTTGAACGAGTCTCTCTGTGTCACCTACTGACAGCAAACTAGATAATACACCATATTAACACTTGCAAAAGCTATTTGACACGTCTGAATTGGTTTGGACACGAAACCAAACGAACGAAAATTGTAATTGTTGTATAGACTAAAAATTGTTTATTACGTTTGCGTAAGATGAAGGGTGCACAATGCCTATAAATATAGTCAGCGGTCTATAATTGATTAACTGTTGTTCCTCGACAGAAGAAGTGCTTCTAAAAGTGCACAAAATAATTCAAACGGTTCTCGCTGTGTCACCTACTGACAGCAAACTAGATAATACACCATATCAACACTTGCAAAAGCTATTTGACACGTTTGAATTGGTTTGGACACGAAACCAAAAGAACGAAAATTGTATTTGTTGTACAGACTAAAAATTGTTTATTACGTTTGCGTAAGATGGAGGGTGCACAATGCCTATAAATATAGTCAGCGTTTTATAATTGATTAGAAAATGTTCAAAATAATTTGAACGAGTCTCTCTGTGTCACCCACTGACAGCAACCTAGATAAGACACCATATTAACACTTGCAACAGATATTTGACACGTTTGAATTGGTTTGGACACGAAACCAAAAGAACGAAAATTGTAATTGTTGTGTAGACTAAAAATTGTTTATTAAGTTTGCGTAAGATATACAACTGGAAGGTGCACAATGCCTATAAATATAGTCAGCGGTCTATAATTGATTAACTGTTGTTCCTCGACAAAGGAAGTGCTTCTAAAAGTGCACAAAATAATTCAAACAGTTCTCGCTGTGTCACCTACTGACAGCAAACTAGATAATACACCATATTAACACTTGCAAAAGCTATTTGACACGTTTGAATTGGTTTTGACACGAAACCAAAAGAACGAAAATTGTATTTGTTGTATAGACTAAAAATTGTTTATTACGTTTGCGTAAGATGGAGGGTGCACAATGCCTATAAATATAGTCAGCATTTTATAAATGATTAGAAAATGTTCAAAATAAATTGAACGAGTCTCTCTGTGTCACCTACTGACAGCAAACTAGATAATACACCATATTAACACTTGCAAAAGCTATTTGACACGTTTGAATTGGTTTGGACACGAAACCAAAAGAACGAAAATTGTATTTGTTGTATAGACTAAAAATTGTTTATTACGTTTATGTAAGATGGAGGGCGCACAATGCCTATAAATATAGTCAGCATTATATAATTGATTAGAAAATGTTCAAAATAATTTGAACGAGTCTCTCTGTGTCACCAACTGACAGCAAACTAGATAATACACCATATTAACACTTGCAAAAGCTATTTGACACGTTTCAATTGGTTTGGACACGAAACCCAAAGAACGAAAATTGTATTTGTTGTATAGACTAAAAATTGTTTATTACGTTTGCGTAAGATGGAGGGTGCACAATGCCTATAAATATAGTCAGCGTTTTATAATTGATTAGAAAATGTTCAAAATAATTTGAACGAGTCTCTCTGTGTCACCTACTGGCAGCAAACTAGATAATACACCATATTAACACTTGCAAAAGCTATTTGACACGTTTGAATTGGTTTGGACACGAAACCAAAAGAACGAAAATTGTAATTGTTGCGTAGACTAAAAATTGTTTATTAAGTTTGCGTAAGATATACAACTGGAAGGTGCACAATGCCTATAAATATAGTCAGCGGTCTATAATTGATTAACTGTTGTTCCTCGACAGAAGAAGTGCTTCTAAAAGTGCTCAAAATAATTCAAACGCTTCTCACTGTGTCACCTACTGACAGCAAACTAGATAATACACCATATTAACACTTGCAAAAGCTATTTGACACGTTTGAATTGGTTTGGACACGAAATCAAAATAACGAAAATTGTATTTGTTGTGTAGACTAAAAATTGTTTATTACGTTTGCGTAAGATGGAGGGTGCACAATGCCTATAAATATAGTCAGCGTTTTATAATTGATTAGAAACTGTTCAAAATAATTTGAACGAGTCTCTCTGTGTCACCTACTGACAGCAAACTAGATAATACACCATATTAACACTTGCAAAAGCTATTTGACACGTTTGAATTGGTTTGGACACGAAACCAAAAGAACGAAAATTGTAATTGTTGTGTAGACTAAAAATTGTTTATTAAGTTTGCGTAAGATATACAACTGGAAGGTGCACAATGCCTATAAATATAGTCAGCGGTCTATAATTGATTAACTGTTGTTCCTCGACAGAAGAAGTGCTTCTAAAGGTGCTCAAAATAATTCAAACGGTTCTCGCTGTGTCACCTACTGACAGCAAACTAGATAATACACCATATTAACACTTGCAAAAGCTATTTGACACGTTTGAATTGGTTTGGACACGAAACCAAAAGAACGAAAATTGTAATTGTTGTGTAGACTAAAAATTGTTTATTAAGTTTGCGTAAGATATACAACAGGAAGGTGCACAATGCCTTTAAATATAGTCAGCGTTTTATAATTGATTAGAAAATGTTCAAAATAATTTGAAAGAGTCTCTCTGTTTCACCTACTGACAGCAAACTAGATAATACACCATATTAACACATGTAAAAGCTATTTGACAGGTTTGAATTGGTTTGGACACGAATCCAAAAGAACGAAAATTGTATTTGTTGTATAGACTAAAAATTGTTTATTACGTTTGCGTAAGATGGAGGGTGCACAATGCCTATAAATATAGTCAGCGTTTTATAGTTGATTAGAAAATGTTCAAAATAATTTGAACGAGTCTCTCTGTGTCACCTACTGACAGCAAACTAGATAATACACCATATTAACACTTGCAAAAGCTATTTGACACGTTTGAATTGGTTTGGACACGAAACCAAAAGAACGAAAATTGTATTTGTTGTATAGACTAAAAATTGTTTATTACGTTTGCGTAAGATGATAGGTGCACAATGCCTATAAATATAGTCAGCGTTTTATAATTGATTAGAAAATGTTCAAAATAATTTGAAAGAGTCTCTCTGTTTCACCTACTGACAGCAAACTAGATAATACACCATATTAACACTTGCAAAAGCTATTTGACATGTTTGAATTGGTTTGGACACGAAACCAAAAGAACGAAAATTGTATTTGTTGTATAGACTAAAAATTGTTTATTACGTTTGCGTAAGATGGAGGTTGCACAATGCCTATAAATTTAGTCAGCGTTTTATAATTGATTAGAAAATGTTCAAAATAATTTGAAAGAGTCTCTCTGTGTCACCTACTGACAGCAAACTAGATAAGACACCATATTAACACTTGCAAAAGATATTTGACACGTTTGAATTGGTTTGGACACGAAACCAAAAGAACGAAAATTGTAATTGTTGTATAGACTAAAAATTGTTTATTAAGTTTGCGTAAGATATACAACTGGAAGGTGCACAATGCCTATAAATATAGTCAGCGGTCTATAATTGATTAACTGTTGTTCCTCGACAGAGGAAGTGCTTCTAAAAGTGCTCAAAATAATTCAAACGGTTCTCGCTGTGTCACCTACTGACAGCAAACTAGATAATACACCATATTAAAACTTGCATAAGCTATTTGACACGTTTGAATTGGTTTGGACACGAAACCAAAAGAACGAAAATTGTAGTTGTTGTTTAGACTAAAAATTGTTTATTAAGTTTGCGTAAGATATACAACTGGAAGGTGCACAATGCCTATAAATATAGTCAGCGGTCTATAATTGATTAACTGTTGTTCCTCGACAGAAGAAGTGCTTCTAAAGGTGCTCAAAATAATTCAAACGGTTCTCGCTGTGTCACCTACTGACAGCAAACTAGATAATACACCATATTAACACTTGCAAAAGCTATTTGACACGTTTGAATTGGTTTGGACACGAAACCAAAAGAACGAAAATTGTATTTGTCGTATAGACTAAAAATTGTTTATTACGTTTGCGTAAGATGGAGGGTGCACAATGCCTATAAATATAGTCAGCGTTTTATAATTGATTAGAAAATGTTCAAAATAATTTGAACGAGTCTCTCTGTGTCACCTACTGACAGCAAACTAGTTAATACACCATATTAACACTTGCAAAAGCTATTTGACACGTTTGAATTGGTTTGGACACGAAACCAAAAGAACGAAAATTGTATTTGTCGTATAGACTAAAAATTGTTTATTACGTTTGCGTAAGATGGAGGGTGCACAATGCCTATAAATATAGTCAGCGTCTTATAATTGATTAGAAAATGTTCAAAATAATTTGAACGAGTCTCTCTGTGTCACCTACTGACAGCAAACTAGATAATACACCATATTAACACTTGCAAAAGCTATTTGACACGTTTCAATTGGTTTGGACACGAAACCCAAAGAACGCAAATTGTATTTGTTGTATAGACTAAAAATTGTTTATTACGTTTGCGTAAGATGGAGGGTGCACAATGCCTATAAATATAGTCAGTGTTTTATAATTGATTAGAAAATGTTCAAAATAATTTGAACGAGTCTCCCTGTGTCACCTACTGACAGCAAACTAGATAATACACCATATTAACACTTGCAAAAGCTATTTGACACGTTTGAATTGGTTTGGACACGAAACCAAAAGAACGAAAATTGTAGTGTAGACTAAAAATTGTTTATTAAGTTTGCGTAAGATATACAACTGGAAGGTGCACAATGCCTATAAATATAGTCAGCGATCTATAATTGATTAACTGTTGTTCCTCGACAGAAGAAGTGCTTCTAAAAGTGCTCAAAATAATTCAAACGGTTCTCGCTGTGTCACCTATTGACAGCAAACTAGATAATACACCATATTAACACTTGCAAAAGCTATTTGACACGTTTGAATTGGTTTGGACACGAAACCAAAAGAACGAAAATTGTATTTGTTGGGTAGAGTAAAAATTGTTTATTACGTTTGCGTAAGATGGAGGGTGCACAATGCCTATAAATATAGTCAATGTTTTATAATTGATAAGAAAATGTTCAAAATAACTTGAACGAGTCTCTCTGTGTCACCTACTGACAGCAAACTAGATAATACACCATATTAACACTTGCAAAAGCTATTTGACACGTTTGAATTGGTTTGGACACGAAACCAAAAGAACGAAAATTGTATTTGTTGCATAGACTAAAAATTGTTTATTACGTTTGCGTAAGAAGGAGGGTGCACAATGCCTATAAATAAAGTCAGCGTTTTATAATTGATTAGAAAATGTTCAAAATAATTTGAACGAGTCTCTCTGTGTCACCTACTGACAGCAAACTAGATAATACACCATATTAACACTTGCAAAAGCTATTTGACACGTTTGAATTGGTTTGGACACGAAACCAAAAGAACGAAAATTGTATTTGTTGCATAGACTAAAAATTGTTTATTACGTTTGCGTAAGAAGGAGGGTGCACAATGCCTATAAATATAGTCAGCGTTTTATAATTGATTAGAAAATGTTCAAAATAATTTGAACGAGTCTCTCTGTGTCACCTACTGACAACAAACTAGATAATACACCATATTAACACTTGCAAAAGCTATTTGACACGTTTGAATTGGTTTGGACACGAAACCAAAAGAACGAAAATTGTAATTGTTGTATAGACTAAAAATTGTTTATTACGTTTGCGTAAGATGGAGGGTGCACAATGCCTATAAATATAGTCAGCGTCTTATAATTGATTAGAAAATGTAAAAAATAATTTGAACGAGTCTCTCTGTGTCACCTACTGACAGCAAACTAGATAATACACCATATTAACACTTGCAAAAGCTATTTGACACGTTTCAATTGGTTTGGACACGAAACCCAAAGAACGCAAATTGTATTTGTTGTATACACTAAAAATTGTTTATTACGTTTGCGTAAGATGGAGGGTGCACAATGCCTATAAATATAGTCAGCGTTTTATAATTGATTAGAAAATGTTCAAAATAATTTGAACGAGTCTCCCTGTGTCACCTACTGACAGCAAACTAGATAATACACCATAATAACACTTGCAAAAGCTATTTGACACGTTTGAATTGGTTTGGACACGAAACCAAAAGAACGAAAATTGTAATTGTTGTGTAGACTAAAAATTGTTTATTAAGTTTGCGTAAGATATACAACTGGAAGGTGCACAATGCCTATAAATATAGTCAGCGGTCTATAATTGATTAACTGTTGTTCCTCGACGGAAGAAGTGCTTCTAAAAGTGCTCAAAATAATTCAAACGGTTCTCGCTGTGTCACCTATTGACAGCAAACTAGATAATACACCATATTAACACTTGCAAAAGCTATTTGACACGTTTGAATTGGTTTGGACACGAAACCAAAAGAACGAAAATTGTATTTGTTGCATAGACTAAAAATTGTTTATTACGTTTGCGTAAGAAGGAGGGTGCACAATGCCTATAAATATAGTCAGCGTTTTATAATTGATTAGAAAATGTTCAAAATAATTTGAACGAGTCTCTCTGTGTCACCTACTGACAGCAAACTAGATAATACACCATATTAACACTTGTAAAAGCTATTTGACACGTTTGAATTGGTTTGGACACGAAACCAAAAGAACGAAAATTGTATTTGTTGCATAGACTAAAAATTGTTTATTACGTTTGCGTAAGAAGGAGGGTGCACAATGCCTATAAATATAGTCAGCGTTTTATAATTGATTAGAAAATGTTCAAAATAATTTGAACGAGTCTCTCTGTGTCACCTACTGACAGCAAACTAGATAATACACCATATTAACACTTGTAAAAGCTATTTGACACGTTTGAATTGGTTTGGACACGAAACCAAAAGAACGAAAATTGTATTTGTTGTATAGACTAAAAATTGTTTATTACGTTTGCGTAAGAATGAGGGTGCACAATGCCTATAAATATAGTCAGCGTTTTATAATTGATTAGAAAATGTTCAAAATAATTTGAACGAGTCTCTCTGTGTCACCTACTGACAGCAAACTAGATAATACACCATATTAACACTTGTAAAAGCTATTTGACACGTTTGAATTGGTTTGGACACGAAACCAAAAGAACGAAAATTGTATTTGTTGCATAGACTAAAAATTGTTTATTACGTTTGCGTAAGAAGGAGGGTGCACAATGCCTATAAATATAGTCAGCGTTTTATAATTGATTAGAAAATGTTCAAAATAATTTGAACGAGTCTCTCTGTGTCACCTACTGACAGCAAACTAGATAATACACCATATTAACACTTGTAAAAGCTATTTGACACGTTTGAATTGGTTTGGACACGAAACCAAAAGAACGAAAATTGTATTTGTTGCATAGACTAAAAATTGTTTATTACGTTTGCGTAAGAAGGAGGGTGCACAATGCCTATAAATATAGTCAGCGTTTTATAATTGATTAGAAAATGTTCAAAATAATTTGAACGAGTCTCTCTGTGTCACCTACTGACAGCAAACTAGATAATACACCATATTAACACTTGTAAAAGCTATTTGACACGTTTGAATTGGTTTGGACACGAAACCAAAAGAACGAAAATTGTATTTGTTGCATAGACTAAAAATTGTTTATTACGTTTGCGTAAGAAGGAGGGTGCACAATGCCTATAAATATAGTCAGCGTTTTATAATTGATTAGAAAATGTTCAAAATAATTTGAACGAGTCTCTCTGTGTCACCTATTGACAGCAAACTAGATAATACACCATATTAACACTTGCAAAAGCTATTTGACACGTTTGAATTGGTTTGGACACGAAACCAAAAGAACGAAAATTGTAATTGTTGTGTAGACTAAATCTGTTTATTACGTTTGCGTAAGATGGAGGGTGCACAATGCCTATAAATATAGTCAGCGTTTTATAATTGATTAGAAAATGTTCAAAATAATTTGAACGAGTCTCTCTGTGTCACCTACTGACAGCAAACTAGATAATACACCATATTAACACTTGTAAAAGCTATTTGACACGTTTGAATTGGTTTGGACACGAAACCAAAAGAACGAAAATTGTATTTGTTGCATAGACTAAAAATTGTTTATTACGTTTGCGTAAGAAGGAGGGTGCACAATGCCTATAAATATAGTCAGCGTTTTATAATTGATTAGAAAATGTTCAAAATAATTTGAACGAGTCTCTCTGTGTCACCTATTGACAGCAAACTAGATAATACACCATATTAACACTTGCAAAAGCTATTTGACACGTTTGAATTGGTTTGGACACGAAACCAAAAGAACGAAAATTGTAATTGTTGTGTAGACTAAATCTGTTTATTACGTTTGCGTAAGATGGAGGGTGCACAATGCCTATAAATATAGTCAGCGTTTTATAATTGATTAGAAAATGTTCAAAATAATTTGAACGAGTCTCCCTGTGTCACCTACTGACAGCAAACTAGATAATACACCGTATTAACACTTGCAAAAGCTATTTGACACGTTTGAATTGGTTTGGACACGAAACCAAAAGAACGAAAATTGTAATTGTTGTGTAGACTAAAAATTGTTTATTAAGTTTGCGTAAGATATACAACTGGAAGGTGCACAATGCCTATAAATATAGTCAGCGGTCTATAATTGATTAACTGTTGTTCCTCGACAGAAGAAGTGCTTCTAAAAGTGCTCAAAATAATTCAAACGGTTCTCGCTGTGTCACCTATTGACAGCAAACTAGATAATACACCATATTAACACTTGCAAAAGCTATTTGATACGTTTGAATTGGTTTGGACACGAAACCAAAAGAACGAAAATTGTATTTGTTGGGTAGCGTAAAAATTGTTTATTACGTTTGCGTAAGATGGAGGGTGCACAATGCCTATAAATATAGTCAATGTTTTATAATTGATAAGAAAATGTTCAAAATAACTTGAACGAGTCTCTCTGTGTCACCTACTGACAGCAAACTAGATAATACACCATATTAACACTTGCAAAAGCTATTTGACACGTTTGAATTGGTTTGGACACGAAACCAAAAGAACGAAAATTGTATTTGTTGCATAGACTAAAAATTGTTTATTACGTTTGCGTAAGAAGGAGGGTGCACAATGCCTATAAATATAGTCAGCGTTTTATAATTGATTAGAAAATGTTCAAAATAATTTGAACGAGTCTCTCTGTGTCACCTACTGACAGCAAACTAGATAATACACCATATTAACACTTGCAAAAGCTAATTGACACGTTTGAATTGGTTTGGACACGAAACCAAAAGAACGAAAATTGTATTTGTTGCATAGACTAAAAATTGTTTATTACGTTTGCGTAAGATATACAACTGGAAGGTGCACAATGCCTATAAATATAGTCAGCGGTCTATAATTGATTAACTGTTGTTCCTCGACGGAAGAAGTGCTTCTAAAAGTGCTCAAAATAATTCAAACGGTTCTCGCTGTGTCACCTATTGACAGCAAACTAGATAATACACCATATTAACACTTGCAAAAGCTATTTGACACGTTTGAATTGGTTTGGACACGAAACTAAAAGAACGAAAATTGTATTTGTTGGGTAGAGTAAAAATTGTTTATTACGTTTGCGTAAGATGGAGGGTGCACAATGCCTATAAATATAGTCAATATTTTATAATTGATAAGAAAATGTTCAAAATAACTTGAACGAGTCTCTCTGTGTCACCTACTGACAGCAAACTAGATAATACACCATATTAACACTTGCAAAAGCTATTTGACACGTTTGAATTGGTTTGGACACGAAACCAAAAGAACGAAAATTGTATTTGTTGCATAGACTAAAAATTGTTTATTACGTTTGCGTAAGAAGGAGGGTGCACAATGCCTATAAATATAGTCAGCGTTTTATAATTGATTAGAAAATGTTCAAAATAATTTGAACGAGTCTCTCTGTGTCACCTACTGACAGCAAACTAGATAATACACCATATTAACACTTGCAAAAGCTATTTGACACGTTTGAATTGGTTTGGACACGAAACCAAAAGAACGAAAATTGTATTTGTTGCATAGACTAAAAATTGTTTATTACGTTTGCGTAAGAAGAAGGGTGCACAATGCCTATAAATATAGTCAGTGTTTTATAATTGATTAGAAAATGTTCAAAATAATTTGAACGAGTCTCTCTGTGTCACCTATTGACAGCAAACTAGATAATACACCATATTAACACTTGCAAAAGCTATTTGACACGTTTGAATTGGTTTGGACACGAAACCAAAAGAACGAAAATTGTAATTGTTGTGTAGACTAAATCTGTTTATTACGTTTGCGTAAGATGGAGGGTGCACAATGCCTATAAATATAGTCAGCGTTTTATAATTGATTAGAAAATGTTCAAAATAATTTGAACGAGTCTCCCTGTGTCACCTACTGACAGCAAACTAGATAATACACCGTATTAACACTTGCAAAAGCTATTTGACACGTTTGAATTGGTTTGGACACGAAACCAAAAGAACGAAAATTGTAATTGTTGTGTAGACTAAAAATTGTTTATTAAGTTTGCGTAAGATATACAACTGGAAGGTGCACAATGCCTATAAATATAGTCAGCGGTCTATAATTGATTAACTGTTGTTCCTCGACAGAAGAAGTGCTTCTAAAAGTGCTCAAAATAATTCAAACGGTTCTCGCTGTGTCACCTATTGACAGCAAACTAGATAATACACCATATTAACACTTGCAAAAGCTATTTGATACGTTTGAATTGGTTTGGACACGAAACCAAAAGAACGAAAATTGTATTTGTTGGGTAGCGTAAATAGTATATTATACATCAAGGTAGCGAAGCGCAGTATTATAACCTGAGCGCGTATTAGATACTGAGCGCATAGCGCGAAGTATCTAAAGCGCGAAGGTTATAAGACGATTCGCTACCGTGGTGTATATACTATTTTTTGCACTACCAAACGGCTTAATACCTAAATTCCCAACAAATTTCGAAAATATGTTAACTGTCAACCTGACAATACAGCTCTTTAAAACGTCAAAATTAAAATAGTCATATTTGGTAACTTAGCAATTTATTAGTTACCACGGTGTCAATGTGGCCTAAGAGAACAATCATTGTGGTCATGATTTTATTTTAAATTAATAGTTTTAGAATAATCTAGTGTGAGTTTAGGAGAAGTGTCAGAACAAAATAAAAATTGTAATTGTAAAATTGAATTTGTTGAGCTGTATATGAATCGAATTCTGTGACGAATTAAAGCTGTGGAAAACACAAAGAGGTTGTTTATGGTTATCTGTTAGTACTGTGCTAATAGAATTTGAAGGTTGCCTGTTTGTGCCTTTTCGATTGCTAAAAGCCTGAGCCAGGTGTGAAAGGCAATAGTGGCAAGCGGTCGAAAAAAACGCTTTTGTCAATTGAACTGAGCTATCGAAGTTTGAAACGAAAACATTTGGTCCTTCTTCCACCGGATCGGTTCTTTGGTAAACAGTGCTTATTTAATTTTGCGATATAAAGTTGATGCTTTGTATTAATTTGGAAAAATGAATCCAACGAAAGAAAGAGAACAGCGTATAAAGACACAACCCATTCGTTTAACCTACAACGATCGTGGGAACCCTGTCAACGTTATTCCGTCATCTTCAAAGAAAACACCTGGAACGGAGCCACAACCAAAGAAGCCTGGGTCCAACGGAGCACCGTCTGTAAAGTCATCGGTGACGACATCCAGCATTCGCGAAAAGGAAGTGGAACTCCAGGCAAAGAAGAAGATTCAAGAACTTCGGCGGAAAGTGTCTGAAAAGCGTCTGGAGATGAACCATTTCCAAACCGACATCGAAGTTCACCACTTCAACTGTAAGATGCTTCAGGACAAAGAAGAAAAGAGCGAGCTTTCTGAAGCAGAAAAAACCAAGAAAGAGCAGGAAGTGACTGCTTGCTTTCAAAAGAGAATTAATCTTAAGAAGTTAGAGGCCGAGCTCAAACTCATGGAAGCCAACCTGAAGGATGAGGAGGATATCATCCAGGCGGAGTGCGAACTCGAGAAAGAGAAGATTATGTTCCAAGAATTGCTGACACTCGATGACAACATCTCTTGCAAGAAAACTGAAGAATGGATCGATCGTCAATGTCAGTATCAGGATGTAGAGGGTAATGGGCAAGATGGTTCTGTTGGTGGTGAGTTCCAGGACGACAACCATGGCCCCATAACCAGCAACAATGGGAAAAATTCTGCTGGTGTAGGAGCTCAGCCGTTTCATAACTGGAGTCGACCGGAAGTGGTAACCGGAAGTAACACCATCCATATGGAACAACTAATTGCACAGTTGGCTGTTATGCAACAACAGAGCAACATGATGCAACAGCAACAATTAAACTTGAAGCAGAACCAACAACGGAGTCCTGCTGAGCCAACTACAACAATTATTTCAAAGCAAAACGTGGACAAGGAGCTTCCTGGATTCGATGGTCATCCAACGAAGTGGGCCCTGTTCAAGAGCGAGTTCGATCGGACGACTGCCAAGGGGCACTATGACGACTCGCAAAATGCGATTAGGCTTAGAATATGTTTGTACGGATCTGCGCGGGAAGCAGTTAAACATCTTCTTCCTAATCCAGCAAATGTTAAAACGATTCTGAGGACTTTGGAAATGCGGTTTGGACGTCCAGAGTACATAATAAAGTCATTGATTACTGAAGCTAGGCTGACAAAATCACCTGATGTAAACAAGCCGGAGTCTATTTACAGATTTTATGATGCCGTGTCAGCATTGGTAACTAATATTACAACTCTTAAGCAGCCAGAGTACTTCAACCACGTTGGACTACTTGATGACCTCGTTGAAAAGTTGCCACCTATAATGAGAAAAGAGTGGGCCCGATACGTTTGTCATAATAAAGACAAGATCAAAGATTTGCTCCTGTTTTCACAGTGGTTGGAAGAGGAAGCAGAAGCTGTTGCCCTAATATCAACACCGTATATAAAGATCACCTCAGAAGACAGAGGGAAGTCAAGAAATAGGACACCTAGTGCCTTCCACACCGCTACCGAGAAGAATGATGTCTGTCTTGTTTGTGGATTTGTCAATCATCGCACAGCGCAGTGCAGCGTGTTGAAAAAGCTGAGTGTCGAACAACGCTGGAAGTTAGCGAAAGACAAGCGTGTTTGCTTCAGCTGTTGGCAACCCGGCCATGCAAGTATAAAATGCCCTGACAGTCGAACCTGCAATATTGATGGTTGCTCTAGGAACCATCACCCATTGCTACATAGGACTGCAAAATCAGGAACATCGAAATTAGCAGCACCTCGTTCGGAAAAAGAAGTGAAAATTGAAGCTGTTGTCAATCCACCTGCTTCTTTAACCCAATCAACCGAAGTGACTGCAGTAATCACACCTGGTGGAAATATGGCAGCAGCATCTGCTGGAGATCTACTGGCCATAATTCCTGTGGTGATTATTGGACCGACCTCGTCGAAGAAAATCTACGCACTCCTGGATCTGGCTTGCACATTCTGCGCCCTAGAAAACCATGTAATTGATGACATCGGAGCAGATGGGTTAGTAGAGCCTTTAAAGTTTACCGTATTTGGAGATACACGATTAGAAAGAAATTCCAGGAAGGTAGAACTGGAAATTAGTGGCGCATATAGGAATGCGAAAAATTTTAAGATTACTGCCCACACAGTGGACAAGTTAGGGCTTCCAGCTAGGACGTTCGATCCAGAGGAACTGAAGCGAAAATACCCATTCCTCAGAAAAATGAAGGCAGCCAAAATGATCAATGCCTATCCGAAGATGGTAATTGGTATAAATGCAGCCACGTTGTTTGCTGCTAGGGAAATTCTGGAAGCAGCACCTGGACAGACGCCAGCAGCCATTCGAAGCTTGCTCGGGTGGTATGTTATTATGGATGAAGCCTGTCTCGAAAGGAGCTTTCAACTAATGAGCCAATGCCGAGAAGGAGAGAAACTTGATCAACTGATGATCTCATTTTTCTCCACAGAATCTCTTGGGGCAATGGCTCCATCTAATAGTCAATTTTCTAAGGAGGAAAAGCGAGCGTTGCAAATATTAGAAAATACGACAGTGAAGAAAAGCGACCGCTGGGAAACTGGACTACTGTGGCTTTCTGACAACCCACAACTTTCGGAAAGCAGAACAATGGCTTTAAAGCGTTTGTACTCCATGGAAAGAAAGATGGATGTCGATCGTGAATTTTGTAAGTTGTGTATCGAAAAGTTTGATGACTACATAGCCAAAGGGTACCTGAAGCCACGTTACATAGGCAATGATAGCACAAAGCTGTGGTTTCTTCCCTGGTTCTTTGTCTGCCACCCCAACAAAAAACCTCGACTAGTTTTTGATGCGGCGGCGAAGTCACACGGAAAATGTTTAAATGATTTCTTGTCTAAAGGACCTGGACTTCTGAAGCGGTTGGACCATGTCTTGATCAGGTGGCGTCAACATCGCATTGCAGTTGTTGGAGACATCAAAGAGATGTTCCACCAGGTTGTACTTCGTGAAGAAGACAGACCAGCACAAACGATTTTGTACCGTGGCACCAGAAGAGACGTCGCTCCAATTGAGTATGAAATGACAGTACTTTTCTTTGGTTCGAAATCTTCACCTTGCTCCGCGATCTACGCGAAAGATCGCAACGCTGACAAGTACGCTGCCATTTTCCCAGAAGCTGTTGCTGCCATCAAGAAGTTTACGTACATGGACGATTTCCTTGGAGGTTCACAGACAGAAAACGACGCTGTAATGTTACGACAACAGGTAACAGATATCAACGCAAAGGGAGGATTTCCGGTTGTAAAGTGGAATAGCAGCTCCCCAAAGGTTTTGGCGTCTATACCGCCTAGTTTAAGAGCTCATGGAGAAGTTAGCTTCCAGAATAAGGAGGAGTGGCCAATGGAAAGAACTCTTGGGCTCCTCTGGGACGCTGCAAATGATGAGTTCAAATTTGCACTGAACTTCAATCGAGTTCCGAAAGATGTTGTAACTGGATCAAGGCGACCCACGAAGAGGGAAATGGCAAGTTTGATTATGTCGATTTTTGACCCTCTTGGTTTCTTGCAACCTTTCAAGATAACAGCACTGGTGATCCTTCAAGAGACATGGCGCTCAGGAGTGGAATGGGATGAAGAAATTCCAGGATCAATTGCTGAGAAATGGGACGAGTGGTTGAAGATGCTACCATCCCTTGCCGATATACGAGTACCCCGTTGCTACTTCAGTGATTTGGAACATGCTGACGTTGAGATGCATGTGTTCTGTGACGGAAGTGAAACCGCATTTTCAGCCGTGGTCTATTTACGTTTCGATACGGGAGGGAGCACTCATCTGGCATTCATTGATGGTAAATGTCGCGTGGCCCCCCTAAAAGGTCTCACCGTGCCAAGAATGGAACTCCTAGGGGGAATGACAGGAGCCAGACTTGCCGTGAGTGTGTACGAAGCTCTGCAAGATGCGATAAACATCAAGCGGTGTATATTCTGGACTGATAGCGTCACTCTATTATGTTGGCTGAGGTCCGAAACCATACGTTTTAGTACATTTGTTGGAAACCGAGTAGGAGAAATTTCCGAGTCAACAAAGCATCTACCAAATGCTGAGTGGAGATGGGTTCCGTCAGTTTTGAATCCTGCGGACGATGCTACAAGAGCCAAGATAATTCCCTTCACATCCTCTGCACGATGGTTGAGTGGGCCAGAATTCTTACTCGAGCCCGTAGACTCGTGGCCAATTGAAGATAGAAAGAAGACAGAAGGTAAAGTAAACCAGGAACACCTTGAAGCACGTCATGCTATAGCTGTCGCTACGAAGAAAGAAATAATTTTCAACCTAGTATCATTTGAACGTTCTTCATCCTGGATACGATTGATTCGAGCAGTAGCAACCATGATCAAGTTCATCCGTTTAAAAGTTTCGCCAGAAAGCTCTACTTGGATTACGGTGGCTGACATAGAAAAGGCAGATAAAGCATTGATTCGACAAGCTCAGTTCGAGTGCTTTCCGGAGGAACTAGAAGTACTTCGTACTAACAAGAGTCTTCTACCCGAGGAAAGAAAGCTACTGCCAAAAAGAAGTAAACTGACTTTACTTTCACCACAATTGAATGAAGATGGCATTATTGTACTCGCTGGAAGAATCGATAATGCCGATCACGTGAGTCTGACTGTGCGGCGACCCCCAATCTTAGATCCCACGCATCGCTACACCAAATTAATGATTGAATGGTTTCACAAAGCGAGCGGACATCACGGACAAGAGAGGTTGATAAACGAGCTTCGTCAGCGTGTTTGGATTCTTGATTGCAGAGCTGCTGTTCGTCGTTGTTGGGCAAAATGCTTTGACTGTCAGAAACGGAATGTTCAACCTGTCCAACCGCAAATGGGTCAACTGCCTGCTGCACGGCTCGGAGGAAAGCACCAAGTTTTCTACCACACTGGAACTGACTGTTTTGGCCCTTTCGAAGTTTTGGTTAATCGGAAGACGCAGAAGCGCTGGGGCATAATCTTCACGTGCCTCACAGTAAGAGCCGTACATTTGGAACTTATGGACAGTATGGATGCTGATGAAATGATTAATGCCTTATCCCGTTTTATCGCCGTTCGTGCGAAACCATCCGAGATCTGGAGTGACAACGGAAGCAACTACGTCCGTGCGAACAAGGAGCTTCGAAAGTCTCTTCGAGAATTGGACGCGGAAAAGGTGGCTACAGCCATGAGTTGTAAGGGAATCGATTGGCACTTTAATCCTCCGGTAGCTCCTCACATGGGAGGGAGCTGGGAGAGCTTGATTGGAAGTACAAAAAGGATTCTGGAGGGTTTCTTGAAGACTAAGACCCGACGGGAAAGCTATATGAGGACGCTTTTTTGTGAAGTAGCAGAAATCATGAACAGCCGACCTCTGACCTACGTGTCACCTCATCCTGATGATCCAGAATGCCTTACTCCTAACCACTTCCTGAAAATGATGTGTTTAGACGGCCCTGCCTTGCCGGGAGAATACGATGTACATGACACTTACCGAAAAGGATGGCGCTACATTCAGTATCTGGCTGATGGATTTTGGAAGAAATGGACTGTGGAGTATTTGCCGTCACTCATCAAACGAGAAAAGTGGCACACACCAACTACACGACTTAAAGAAGGAGATATAGTCCTGGTCATTGATGATCAAATCAAACGAAGCGTTTGGAAGAAAGGTGTTATTGTTGCTACCTATCCGTCCAAGAACGGACAGGTTCGTATCGTGGACGTTAAAGTAGCAGTAGTAGACCCGAGAAAATTAGAAAAAGTCACCTACACCTTGTACCGCCGACCAACAGTGAAAGTTATACCACTTGGCCTCAGTGTTAATAGTGTGACTGACGTCCCAGGGAGGGAGAATGTCAATGTGGCCTAAGAGAACAATCATTGTGGTCATGATTTTATTTTAAATTAATAGTTTTAGAATAATCTAGTGTGAGTTTAGGAGAAGTGTCAGAACAAAATAAAAATTGTAATTGTAAAATTGAATTTGTTGAGCTGTATATGAATCGAATTCTGTGACGAATTAAAGCTGTGGAAAACACAAAGAGGTTGTTTATGGTTATCTGTTAGTACTGTGCTAATAGAATTTGAAGGTTGCCTGTTTGTGCCTTTTCGATTGCTAAAAGCCTGAGCCAGGTGTGAAAGGCAATAGTGGCAAGCGGTCGAAAAAAACGCTTTTGTCAATTGAACTGAGCTATCGAAGTTTGAAACGAAAACACACGGTGAAAACTGTTTATTTTACTTTCTCTCCCTTGGTGGAGAAAATCAATTTCACAACCTCAAAATAGGCCAATAACGGTGCGTTCTGAGACTAGTAGTGCAAAAAATTGTTTATTACGTTTGCGTAAGATGGAGGGTGCACAATGCCTATAAATATAGTCAATGTTTTATAATTGATAAGAAAATGTTCAAAATAATTTGAACGAGTCTCTCTGTGTCACCTACTGACAGCAAACTAGATAATACACCATATTAACACTTGCAAAAGCTAATTGACACGTTTGAATTGGTTTGGACACGAAACCAAAAGAACGAAAATTGTATTTGTTGCATAGACTAAAAATTGTTTATTACGTTTGCGTAAGAAGGAGGGTGCACAATGCCTATAAATATAGTCAGCGTTTTATAATTGATTAGAAAATGTTCAAAATAATTTGAACGAGTCTCTCTGTGTCACCTATTGACAGCAAACTAGATAATACACCATATTAACACTTGCAAAAGCTATTTGACACGTTTGAATTGGTTTGGACACGAAACCAAAAGAACGAAAATTGTAATTGTTGTGTAGACTAAATCTGTTTATTACGTTTGCGTAAGATGGAGGGTGCACAATGCCTATAAATATAGTCAGCGTTTTATAATTGATTAGAAAATGTTCAAAATAATTTGAACGAGTCTCTCTGTGTCACCTACTGACAGCAAACTAGATAATACACCATATTAACACTTGTAAAAGCTATTTGACACGTTTGAATTGGTTTGGACACGAAACCAAAAGAACGAAAATTGTATTTGTTGCATAGACTAAAAATTGTTTATTACGTTTGCGTAAGAAGGAGGGTGCACAATGCCTATAAATATAGTCAGCGTTTTATAATTGATTAGAAAATGTTCAAAATAATTTGAACGAGTCTCTCTGTGTCACCTACTGACAGCAAACTAGATAATACACCATATTAACACTTGCAAAAGCTAATTGACACGTTTGAATTGGTTTGGACACGAAACCAAAAGAACGAAAATTGTATTTGTTGCATAGACTAAAAATTGTTTATTACGTTTGCGTAAGAAGGAGGGTGCACAATGCCTATAAATATAGTCAGCGTTTTATAATTGATTAGAAAATGTTCAAAATAATTTGAACGAGTCTCTCTGTGTCACCTACTGACAGCAAACTAGATAATACACCATATTAACACTTGCAAAAGCTATTTGACACGTTTGAATTGGTTTGGACACGAAACCAAAAGAACGAAAATTGTATTTGTTGCATAGACTAAAAATTGTTTATTACGTTTGCGTAAGAAGGAGGGTGCACAATGCCTATAAATATAGTCAGCGTTTTATAATTGATTAGAAAATGTTCAAAATAATTTGAACGAGTCTCTCTGTGTCACCTACTGACAGCAAACTAGATAATACACCATATTAACACTTGCAAAAGCTATTTGACACGTTTGAATTGGTTTGGACACGAAACCAAAAGAACGAAAATTGTAATTGTTGTGTACACTAAATCTGTTTATTACGTTTGCGTAAGATGGAGGGTGCACAATGCCTATAAATATAGTCAGCGATTTATAATTGATTAGAAAATGTTCAAAAAATTTGAACGTTTCTCTCTGTGTCACCTACTGACAGCAAACTAGATAATACACCATATTAACACTTGCAAAAGCTATTTGACACGTTTGAATTGGTTTGGACACGAAACCAAAAGAACGAAAATTGTAATTGTTGTGTAGACTAAAAATTGTTTATTAAGTTTGCGTAAGATATACAACTGGAAGGTGCACAATGCCTATAAATATAGTCAGCGGTCTATAATTGATTAACTGTTGTTCCTCGACAGAAGAAGTGCTTCTAAAAGTGCTCAAAATAATTCAAACGGTTCTCGCTGTGTCACCTATTGACAGCAAACTAGATAATACACCATATTAACACTTGCAAAAGCTATTTGATACGTTTGAATTGGTTTGGACACGAAACCAAAAGAACGAAAATTGTATTTGTTGGGTAGCGTAAAAATTGTTTATTACGTTTGCGTAAGATGGAGGGTGCACAATGCCTATAAATATATTCAATGTTTTATAATTGATAAGAAAATGTTCAAAATAACTTGAACGAGTCTCTCTGTGTCACCTACTGACAGCAAACTAGATAATACACCATATTAACACTTGCAAAAGCTATTTGACACGTTTGAATTGGTTTGGACACGAAACCAAAAGAACGAAAATTGTATTTGTTGCATAGACTAAAAATTGTTTATTACGTTTGCGTAAGAAGGAGGGTGCACAATGCCTATAAATATAGTCAGCGTTTTATAATTGATTAGAAAATGTTCAAAATAATTTGAACGAGTCTCTCTGTGTCACCTACTGACAGCAAACTAGATAATACACCATATTAACACTTGCAAAAGCTAATTGACACGTTTGAATTGGTTTGGACACGAAACCAAAAGAACGAAAATTGTATTTGTTGCATAGACTAAAAATTGTTTATTACGTTTGCGTAAGAAGGAGGGTGCACAATGCCTATAAATATAGTCAGCGTTTTATAATTGATTAGAAAATGTTCAAAATAATTTGAACGAGCCTCTCTGTGTCACCTACTGACAGCAAACTAGATAATACACCATATTAACACTTGCAAAAGCTATTTGACACGTTTGAATTGGTTTGGACACGAAACCAAAAGAACGAAAATTGTATTTGTTGCATAGACTAAAAATTGTTTATTACGTTTGCGTAAGAAGGAGGGTGCACAATGCCTATAAATATAGTCAGCGTTTTATAATTGATTAGAAAATGTTCAAAATAATTTGAACGAGTCTCTCTGTGTCACCTACTGACAGCAAACTAGATAATACACCATATTAACACTTGCAAAAGCTATTTGACACGTTTGAATTGGTTTGGACACGAAACCAAAAGAACGAAAATTGTAATTGTTGTGTAGACTAAATCTGTTTATTACGTTTGCGTAAGATGGAGGGTGCACAATGCCTATAAATATAGTCAGCGTTTTATAATTGATTAGAAAATGTTCAAAATAATTTGAACGTTTCTCTCTGTGTCACCTACTGACAGCAAACTAGATAATACACCATATTAACACTTGCAAAAGCTATTTGACACGTTTGAATTGGTTTGGACACGAAACCAAAAGAACGAAAATTGTAATTGTTGTGTAGACTAAAAATTGTTTATTAAGTTTGCGTAAGATATACAACTGGAAGGTGCACAATGCCTATAAATATAGTCAGCGGTCTATAATTGATTAGAAAATGTTCAAAATAATTTGAACTAGTCTCTCTGTGTCACCTACTGACAGCAAACTAGATAATACACAATATTAACACTTGCAAAAGCTATTTGACACGTTTGAATTGGTTTGGACACGAAACCAAAAGAACGAAAATTGTATTTGTTGTATAGACTAAAAATTGTTTATTACGTTTGCGTAAGATGGAGGGTGCACAATGCCTATAAATATAGTCAGCGTTTTATAATTGATTAGAAAATGTTCAAAATAATTTGAACGAGTCTCTCTGTGTCACCTACTGACAGCAAACTAGATAATACACCATATTAACACTTGCAAAAGCTATTTGACACGTTTCAATTGGTTTGGACACGAAACCCAAAGAACGAAAATTATATTTGTTGTATAGACTAAAAATTGTTTATTACGTTTGCGTAAGATGGAGGGTGCACAATGCCTATAAATATAGTCAGCATTTTATAATTGATTAGAAAATATTCAAAATAATTTGAACGAGTCTCTCTGTGTCACCTACTGACAGCAAACTAGATAATACACTATATTAACACTTGCAAAAGCTTTTTGACACGTTTGAATTGGTTTGGACACGAAACCAAAAGATCGAAAATTGTAATTGTTGTGTAGATTAAAAATTGTTTATTAAATTTGCGTAAGATATACAACTGGAAGGTGCACAATGCCTATAAATATAGCCAGCGGTCTATAATTGATTAACTGTTGTTCCTCGACAGAAGAAGTGCTTCTAAAAGTGCTCAAAATAATTCAAACGGTTCTCGCTGTGTCACCTATTGACAGCAAACTAGATAATACACCATATTAACACTTGCAAAAGCTATTTGACACGTTTGAATTGGTTTGGACACGAAACCAAAAGAACGAAAATTGTATTTGTTGTGTAGACTAAAAATTGTTTATTACGTTTGCGTAAGATGGAGGGTGCACAATGCCTATAAATATAGTCAATGTTTTATCATTGATAAGAAAATGTTCAAAATAACTTGAACGAGTCTCTCTGTGTCACCTACTGACAGCAAACTAGATAATACACCATATTAACACTTGCAAAAGCTATTTGACACGTTTGAATTGGTTTGGACACGAAACCAAAAGAACGAAAATTGTATTTGTTGCATAGACTAAAAATTGTTTATTACGTTTGCGTAAGAAGGAGGGTGCACAATGCCTATAAATATAGTCAGCGTTTTATAATTGATTAGAAAATATTCAAAATAATTTGAACGAGTCTCTCTGTGTCACCTACTGACAGCAAACTAGATAATACACAATATTAACACTTGCAAAAGCTATTTGACACGTTTGAATTGGTTTGGACACGAAACCAAAAGAACGAAAATTGTAATTGTTGTGTAGACTAAAAATTGTTTATTAAGTTTGCGTAAGATATACAACTGGAAGGTGCACAATGCCTATAAATATAGTCAGCGGTCTATAATTGATTAACTGTTGTTCTTCGACAGAAGAAGTGCTTCTAAAAGTGCTCAAAATAATTCAAACGCTTCTCGCTGTGTCACCTACTGACGCAAACTAGATAATACACCATATTAACACTTACAAAAGCTATTTGACACGTTTGAATTGGTTTGGACACGAAACCAAAAGAACGAAAATTGTATTTGTTGTATAGACTAAAAAACTGTTTATTACGTTTGCGTAATATGGAGGGTGCACAATGCCTATAAATATAGTCAGCGTTTTGTAATTGATTAGAAAATGTTCAAAATAATTTGAACGAGTCTCTCTGTGTCACCTACTGACAGCAAACTAGATAATACACCATATTAACACTTGCAAAAGCTATTTGACACGTTTGAATTGGTTTGGACACGAAACCAAAAGAACGAAAATTGTTGTGTAGACTAAAAATTGTTTATTAAGTTTGCGTAAGATATACAACTGGAAGGTGCACAATGCTATAAATATAGTCAGCGGTCTATAATTGATTAGAAAATGTTCAAAATAATTTGAACGAGTCTCTCTGTGTCACCTACTGACAGCAAACTAGATAATACACCATATTAACACTTGCAAAAGCTATTTGACACGTTTGAATTGGTTGGACACGAAACCAAAAGAACGAAAATTGTATTTGTTGTATAGACTAAAAATTGTTTATTACGTTTGCGTAAGATGGAGGGTGCACAATGCCTATAAATATAGTCAGCGTTTTATAATTGATTAGAAAATGTTCAAAATAATTTGAACGAGTCTCTCTGTGTCACTACTGACAGCAAACTAGATAATACACCATATTAACACTTGCAAAAGCTATTTGACACGTTTGAATTGGTTTGGACACGAAACCAAAAGAACGAAAATTTAATTGTTGTATAGATTAAAAATTGTTTATTACGTTTGCGTAAGATGGAGGGTGCACAATGCCTATAAATATAGTCAGCGTTTTATAATTGATTAGAAAATGTTCAAAATAATTTGAAAGAGTCTCTCTGTTTCACCTACTGACAGCAAACTAGATAATACACCATATTAACACTTGCAAAAGCTATTTGACACGTTTGAATTGGTTTGGACACGAAACCAAAAGAACGAAAATTGTATTTGATGTATAGACTAAAAATTGTTTATTACGTTTGCGTAAGATGGAGGGTGCACAATGCCTATAAATATAGTCAGCGTTTTATAATTGATTAGAAAATGTTCAAAATAATTTGAACGAGTCTCTCTGTGTCACCTACTGACAGCAAAGTAGATAATACACCATATTAACACTTGCAAACGCTATTTGACACGTTTGAATTGGTTTGGACACGAAACCAAAAGAACGAAAATTGTAATTGTTGTGTAGACTAAAAATTGTTTATTAAGTTTGCGTAAGATATACAACTGGAAGGTGCACAATGCCTATAAATATAGTCAGCGGTCTATAATTGATTAACTGTTGTTCCTCGACAGAAGAAGTGCTTCTAAAAGTGCTCAAAATAATTCAAACGGTTCTCGCTGTGTCACCTATTGACAGCAAACTAGATAATACACCATATTAACACTTGCAAAAGCTATTTGAAACGTTTGAATTGGTTTGGACACGAAACCAAAAGAACGAAAATTGTATTTGTTGTGTAGACTAAAAATTGTTTATTACGTTTGCGTAAGATGGAGGGTGCACAATGTCTATAAATATAGTCAATGTTTTATAATTGATAAGAAAATGTTCAAAATAACTTGAACGAGTCTCTCTGTGTCACCTACTGACAGCAAACTAGATAATACACCATATTAACACTTGCAAAAGCTATTTGACACGTTTGAATTGGTTTGGACACGAAACCAAAAGAACGAAAATTGTATTTGTTGCATAGACTAAAAATTGTTTATTACGTTTGCGTAAGAAGGAGGGTGCACAATGCCTATAAATATAGTCAGCGTTTTATAATTGATTAGAAAATATTCAAAATAATTTGAACGAGTCTCTCTGTGTCACCTACTGACAGCAAACTAGATAATACACAATATTAACACTTGCAAAAGCTATTTGACACGTTTGAATTGGTTTGGACACGAAACCAAAAGAACGAAAATTGTAATTGTTGTGTAGACTAAAAATTGTTTATTAAGTTTGCGTAAGATATACAACTGGAAGGTGCACAATGCCTATAAATATAGTCAGCGGTCTATAATTGATTAACTGTTGTTCCTCGACAGAAGAAGTGCTTCTAAAAGTCCTCAAAATAATTCAAACGCTTCTCGCTGTGTCACCTACTGACGCAAACTAGATAATACACCACATTAACACTTACAAAAGCTATTTGACACGTTTGAATTGGTTTGGACACGAAACCAAAAGAACGAAAATTGTATTTGTTGTATAGACTAAAAACTGTTTATTACGTTTGCGTAATATGGAGGGTGCACAATGCCTATAAATATAGTCAGCGTTTTATAATTGATTAGAAAATGTTCAAAATAATTTGAACGAGTCTCTCTGTGTCACCTACTGACAGCAAACTAGATAATACACCATATTAACACTTGCAAAAGCTATTTGACACGATTGAATTGGTTTGGACACGAAACCAAAAGAACGAAAATTGTATTTGATGTATAGACTAAAAATTGTTTATTACGTTTGCGTAAGATGGAGGGTGCACAATGCCTATAAATATAGTCAGCGTTTTATAATTGATTAGAAAATGTTCAAAATAATTTGAACGAGTCTCTCTGTGTCACCTACTGACAGCAAACTAGATAATACACCATATTAACACTTGCAAAAGCTATTTGACACGTTTCAATTGGTTTGGACACGAAACCAAAAGAACGCAAATTGTATTTGTTGTATAGACTAAAAATTGTTTATTACGTTTGCGTAAGATGGAGGGTGCACAATGCCTATAAATATAGTCAGCGTTTTATAATTGACTAGAAAATGTTCAAAATAATTTGAACGAGTCTCTCTGTGTCACCTACTGACAGCAAACTAGATAATACACCATATTAACACTTGCAAAAGCTATTTGACACGTTTGAATTGGTTTGGACACGAAACCAAAACAACGCAAATTGTAATTGTTGTGTAGACTAAAAATTGTTTATTAAGTTTGCGTAAGATATACAACTGGAAGTTGCACAATGCCTATAAATATAGTCAGCGGTCTATAATTGATTAACTGTTGTTCCTCGACAGAAGAAGTGCTTCTAAAAGTGCTCAAAATAATTCAAACGGTTCTCGCTGTGTCACCTACTGACAGCAAACTAGATAATACACCATATTAACACTTGCAAAAGCTATTTGACACGTTTGAATTGGTTTGGACACGAAACCAAAAGAACGAAAATTGTATTTGTTGTATAGACTAAAAATTGTTTATTACGTTTGCGTAAGATATACAACTGGAAGGTGCACAATGCCTATAAATATAGTCAGCGGTCTATAATTGATTAACTGTTGTTCCTCGACAGAAGAAGTGCTTCTAACGGTGCTCAAAATAATTCAAACGGTTCTCGCTGTGTCACCTACTGACAGCAAACTATATAATACACCATATTAACACTAGCAAAAGCTATTTGACACGTTTGAATTGGTTTGGACACGAAACCAAAACAACGCAAATTGTATTTGTTGTATAGACTAAATATTGTTTATTACGTTTGCGTAAGATGGAGGGTGCACAATGCCTATAAATATAGTCAGCGTATTATAATTGATTAGAAAATGTTCAAAATAATATGAACGAGTCTCTCTGTGTCACCTACTGACAGCAAACTAGATAATACACCATATTAACACTTGCAAAAGCTATTTGACACGTTTGAATTGGTTTGGACACGAAACCAAAAGAACGAAAATTGTATTTGTTGTATAGACTAAAAATTGTTTATTACGTTTGCGTAAGATGGAGGGTGCACAATGCCTATAAATATAGTCAGCGTTTTATTATTGATTAGAAAATGTTCAAAATAATTTGAACGAGTCTCTCTGTGTCACCTACTGACAGCAAACTAGATAATACACCATATTAACACTTGCAAAAGCTATTTGACACGTTTGAATTGGTTTGGACACGAAACCAAAAAAACGAAAATTGTATTTGTTGTATAGACTAAAAATTGTTTATTACGTTTGCGTAAGATGGAGGGTGCACAATGCCTATAAATATAGTCAGCGTTTTATAATTGATTAGAAAATGTTCAAAATAATTTGAACGAGTCTCTCTGTGTCACCTACTGACAGCAAACTAGATAATACACCATATTAACACTTGCAAAAGCTATTTGACACGTTTGAATTGGTTTGGACACGAAACCAAAAGAACGAAAATTGTATTTGTTGTTTAGACTAAAAATTGTTTATTACGTTTGCGTAAGATGGAGGGTGCACAATGTCTATAAATATAGTCAGCGTTTTATAATTGATTAGAAAATGTTCAAAATAATATGAACGAGTCTCTCTGTGTCACCTACTGACAGCAAACTAGATAATACACCATATCAACACTTGCAAAAGCTATTTGACACGTTTGAATTGGTTTGGACACGAAACCAAAAGAACGAAAATTGTATTTGTTGTATAGACTAAAAATTGTTTATTACGTTTGCGTAAGATGGAGGGTGCACAATGCCTATAAATATAGTCAGCGTTTTATAATTGATTAGAAAATGTTCAAAATAATATGAACGAGTCTCTCTGTGTCACCTACTGACAGCAAACTAGATAATACACCATATTAACACTTGCAAAAGCTATTTGACACGTTTGAATTGGTTGGACACGAAACCAAAAGAACGAAAATTGTATTTGTTGTATAGACTAAAAATTGTTTATTACGTTTGCGTAAGATGGAGGGTGCACAATGCCTATAAATATAGTCAGCGTTTTATAATTGATTAGAAAATGTTCAAAATAATTTGAACGAGTCTCTCTGTGTCACCTACTGACAGCAAACTAGATAATACACCATATTAACACTTGCAAAAGCTATTTGACACGTTTGAATTGGTTTGGACACGAAACCAAAACAACGCAAATTGTAATTGTTGTGTAGACTAAAAATTGTTTATTAAGTTTGCGTAAGATATACAACTGGAAGGTGCACAATGCCTATAAATATAGTCAGCGGTCTATAATTGATTAACTGTTGTTCCTCGACAGAAGAAGTGCTTCTAAAAGTGCTCAAAATAATTCAAACGGGTCTCGCTGTGGCACCTACTGACAGCAAACTAGATAATACACCATATTAACACCTGCAAAAGCTATTTGACACGTTTGAATTGGTTTGGACACGAAACCAAAAGAACAAAATTGTATTTGTTGTATAGACTAAAAATTGTTTATTACGTTTGCGTAAGATGGAGGGTGCACAATGCCTATAAATATAGTCAGCGTTTTATAATTGATTAGAAAATGTTCAAAATAATATGAACGAGTCTCTCTGTGTCACCTACTGACAGCAAACTAGATAATACACCATATCAACACTTGCAAAATCTATTTGACACGTTTGAATTGGTTTGGACAAGAAACCAAAACAACGCAAATTGTAATTGTTGTGTAGACTAAAAATTGTTTATTAAGTTTGCGTAAGATATACAACTGGAAGGTGCACAATGCCTATAAATATAGTCAGCGGTCTATAATTGATTAACTGTTGTTCCTCGACAGAAGAAGTGCTTCTAAAGGTGCTCAAAATAATTCAAACGGTTCTCGCTGTGTCACCTGACAGCAAACTAGATAATACACCATATTAACACTTGCAAAAGCAATTTGACACGTTTGAATTGGTTTGGACACGAAACCAAAAGAACGAAAATTGTATTTGTTGTATAGACTAAAAATTGTTTATTACGTTTGCGTAAGATGGAGGGTGCACAATGCCTATAAATATAGTCAGCGTTTTATAATTGATTAGAAAATGTTCAAAATAATTTGAACGAGTCTCTCTGTGTCACCTACTGACGGCAAACTAGATAATACACTATATTAACGCTTGCAATAGCTATTTGACACGTTTGAATTGGTTTGGACACGAACCCAAAACAACGCAAATTGTAATTGTTGTATAGACTAAAAATTGTTTATTACGTTTGCGTAAGATGGAGGGTGCACAATGCCTATAAATATAGTCAGCGTTTTATAATTGATTAGAAAATGTTCAAAATAATTTGAACGAGTCTCTCTGTGTCACCTACTGACAGCAAACTAGATAATACACCATATTAACACTTGCAAAAGCTATTTGACACGTTTGAATTGGTTTGGACACGAAACCAAAACAACGCAAATTGTAATTGTTGTGTAGACTAAAAATTGTTTATTAAGTTTGCGTAAGATATACAACTGGAAGGTGCACAATGCCTATAAATATAGTCAGCGGTCTATAATTGATTAACTGTTGTTCCTCGACAGAAGAAGTGCTTCTAAATGTGCTCAAAATAATTCAAACGGTTCTCGCTGTGTCACCTACTGACAGCAAACTAGATAATACACCATATTAACACTTGCAAAAGCTATTTAACACGTTTGAATTGGTTTGGACACGAAACCAAAAGAACGCAAATTGTATTTGTTGTATAGACTAAAAAATTTTTATTACGTTTGCGTAAGATGGAGGGTGCACAATGCCTATAAATATAGTCAGCGTTTTATAATTGATTAGAAAATGTTCAAAATAAATTGAACGATTCTCTCTGTGTCACCTACTGACAGCAAACTAGATAATACACCATATTAACACTTGCAAAAGCTATTTGACACGTTTGAATAGGTTTGGACACGAAACCAAAACAACGCAAATTGTAATTGTTGTGTAGACTAAAAATTGTTTATTAAGTTTGCGTAAGATATACAACTGGAAGGTGCACAATGCCTATAAATATAGTCAGCGGTCTATAATTGATTAACTGTTGTTCCTCGACAGAAGAAGTGCTTCTAAAGGTGCTCAAAATAATTCAAACGGTTCTCGCTGTGTCACCTACTGACAGCAAACTAGATAATACACTATATTAACTCTTGCAATAGCTATTTGACACGTTTGAATTGGTTTGGACACGAATCCAAAAGAACGCAAATTGTATTTGTTGTATAGACTAAAAATTGTTTATTAAGTTTGCGTAAGATATACAACTGGAAGGTGCACAATGCCTATAAATATAGTCAGCGGTCTATAATTGATTAACTGTTGTTCCTCGACAGAAGAAGTGCTTCTAACGGTGCTCAAAATAATTCAAACGGTTCTCGCTGTGTCACCTACTGACAGCAAACTATATAATACACCATATTAACACTAGCAAAAGCTATTTGACACGTTTGAATTGGTTTGGACACGAAACCAAAACAACGCAAATTGTATTTGTTGTATAGACTAAAAATTGTTTATTACGTTTGCGTAAGATGGAGGGTGCACAATGCCTATAAATATAGTCAGCGTTTTATAATTGATTAGAAAATGTTCAAAATAATTTGAACGAGTCTCTCTGTGTCACCTACTGACAGCAAACTAGATAATACACCATATTAACACTTGCAAAAGCTATTTGACACATTTGAATTGGTTTGGACACGAAACCAAAAGAACGAAAATTGTATTTGTTGTATAGACTAAAAATTGTTTATTACGTTTGCGTAAGATGGAGGGTGCACAATGCCTATAAATATAGTCAGCCTTTTATAATTGATTAGAAAATGTTCAAAATAATATGAACGAGTCTCTCTGTGTCACCTACTGACAGCAAACTAGATAATACACCATATCAACACTTGGAAAAGCTATTTGACACGTTTGAATTGGTTTGGACACGAAACCAAAAGAACGAAAATTGTATTTGTTGTATAGACTAAAAATTGTTTATTACGTTTGCGTAAGATGGAGGGTGCACAATGCCTATAAATATAGTCAGCGTTTTATAATTGATTAGAAAATGTTCAAAATAATTTGAACGAGTCTCTCTGTGTCACCTACTGACAGCAAACTAGATAATACACTATATTAACGCTTTCAAAAGCTATTTGACACGTTTGAATTGGTTTGGACACGAAACCAAAACAACGCAAATTGTATTTGTTGTATAGACTAAAAATTGTTTATTACGTTTGCGTAAGATGGAGGGTGCACAATGCTTATAAATATAGTCAGCGTTTTATAATTGATTAGAAAATGTTCAAAATAATTTGAACGAGTCTCTCTGTGTCACCTACTGACAGCAAACTAGATAATACACCATATTAACACTTGCAAAAGCTATTTGACACGTTTGAATTGGTTTGGACACGAAACCAAAAGAACGAAATATGTATTTGTTGTATAGACTTAAAATTGTTTATTACGTTTGCGTAAGATGGAGGGTGTACAATGCCTATAAATATAGTCAGCGTTTTATAATTGATTAGAAAATGTTCAAAATAATATGAACGAGTCTCTCTGTGTCACCTACTGACAGCAAACTAGATAATACACCATATCAACACTTGCAAAAGCTATTTGATACGTTTGAATTGGTTTGGACACGAAACCAAAAGAACGAAAATGGTATTTGTTGTATAGACTAAAAATTGTTTATTACGTTTGCGTAAGATGGAGGGTGCACAATGCCTATAAATATAGTCAGCGTTTTATAATTGATTAGAAAATGTTCAAAATAATATGAACGAGTCTCTCTGTGTCACCTACTGACAGCAAACTAGATAATACACCATATCAACACTTGCAAAAGCTATTTGATACGTTTGAATTGGTTTGGACACGAAACCAAAACAACGCAAATTGTAATTGTTGTGTAGACTAAAAATTGTTTATTAATATTGCGTAAGATTAACAACTGTAAGGTGCACAATGCCTATAAATATAGTCAGCGGTCTATAATTGATTAACTGTTGTTCCTCGACAGAAGAAGTGCTTCTAAAAGTGCTCAAAATAATTCAAACGGTTCTCGCTGTGTCACCTACTGACAGCAAACTAGATAATACACTATATTAACACTTGCAATAGCTATTTGACACGTTTGAATTGGTTTGGACACGAATCCAAAAGAACGAAAATTGTATTTGTTGTATAGACTAAAAATTGTTTATTAAGTTTGCGTAAGATATACAACTGGAAGGTGCACAATGCCTATAAATATAGTCAGCGGTCTATAATTGATTAACTGTTGTTCCTCGACAGAAGAAGTGCTACTAACGGTGCTCAAAATAATTCAAACGGTTCTCGCTGTGTCACCTACTGACAGCAAACTATATAATACACCATATTAACACTAGCAAAAGCTATTTGACACGTTTGAATTGGTTTGGACACGAAACCAAAAGAACGCAAATTGTATTTGTTGTATAGACTAAAAAATTTTTATTACGTTTGCGTAAGATGGAGGGTGCACAATGCCTATAAATATAGTCAGCCTTTTATAATTGATTAGAAAATGTTCAAAATAAATTGAACGATTCTCTCTGTGTCACCTACTGACAGCAAACTAGATAATACACCATATTAACACTTGCAAAAGCTATTTGACACGTTTGAATAGGTTTGGACACGAAACCAAAACAACGCAAATTGTAATTGTTGTGTAGACTAAAAATTGTTTATTAAGTTTGCGTAAGATATACAACTGGAAGGTGCACAATGCCTATAAATATAGTCAGCGGTCTATAATTGATTAACTGTTGTTCCTCGACAGAAGAAGTGCTTCTAAAGGTGCTCAAAATAATTCAAACGGTTCTCGCTGTGTCACCTACTGACAGCAAACTAGATAATACACTATATTAACTCTTGCAATAGCTATTTGACACGTTTGAATTGGTTTGGACACGAATCCAAAAGAACGCAAATTGTATTTGTTGTATAGACTAAAAATTGTTTATTAAGTTTGCGTAAGATATACAACTGGAAGGTGCACAATGCCTATAAATATAGTCAGCGGTCTATAATTGATTAACTGTTGTTCCTCGACAGAAGAAGTGCTTCTAACGGTGCTCAAAATAATTCAAACGGTTCTCGCTGTGTCACCTACTGACAGCAAACTATATAATACACCATATTAACACTAGCAAAAGCTATTTGACACGTTTGAATTGGTTTGGACACGAAACCAAAACAACGCAAATTGTATTTGTTGTATAGACTAAAAATTGTTTATTACGTTTGCGTAAGATGGAGGGTGCACAATGCCTATAAATATAGTCAGCCTTTTATAATTGATTAGAAAATGTTCAAAATAATATGAACGAGTCTCTCTGTGTCACCTACTGACAGCAAACTAGATAATACACCATATTAACACTTGCAAAAGCTATTTGACACGTTTGAATAGGTTTGGACACGAAACCAAAACAACGCAAATTGTATTTGTTGTATAGACTAAAAATTGTTTATTAAGTTTGCGTAAGATATACAACTGGAAGGTGCACAATGCCTATAAATATAGTCAGCGGTCTATAATTGATTAACTGTTGTTCCTCGACAGAAGAAGTGCTTCTAACGGTGCTCAAAATAATTCAAACGGTTCTCGCTGTGTCACCTACTGACAGCAAACTATATAATACACCATATTAACACTAGCAAAAGCTATTTGACACGTTTGAATTGGTTTGGACACGAAACCAAAACAACGCAAATTGTATTTGTTGTATAGACTAAAAATTGTTTATTACGTTTGCGTAAGATGGAGGGTGCACAATGCCTATAAATATAGTCAGCCTTTTATAATTGATTAGAAAATGTTCAAAATAAATTGAACGATTCTCTCTGTGTCACCTACTGACAGCAAACTAGATAATACACCATATTAACACTTGCAAAAGCTATTTGACACGTTTGAATTGGTTTGGACACGAATCCAAAAGAACGCAAATTGTATTTGTTGTATAGACTAAAAATTGTTTATTAAGTTTGCGTAAGATATACAACTGGAAGGTGCACAATGCCTATAAATATAGTCAGCGGTCTATAATTGATTAACTGTTGTTCCTCGACAGAAGAAGTGCTTCTAACGGTGCTCAAAATAATTCAAACGGTTCTCGCTGTGTCACCTACTGACAGCAAACTATATAATACACCATATTAACACTAGCAAAAGCTATTTGACACGTTTGAATTGGTTTGGACACGAAACCAAAACAACGCAAATTGTATTTGTTGTATAGACTAAAAATTGTTTATTACGTTTGCGTAAGATGGAGGGTGCACAATGCCTATAAATATAGTCAGCCTTTTATAATTGATTAGAAAATGTTCAAAATAAATTGAACGATTCTCTCTGTGTCACCTACTGACAGCAAACTAGATAATACACCATATTAACACTTGCAAAAGCTATTTGACACGTTTGAATAGGTTTGGACACGAAACCAAAACAACGCAAATTGTAATTGTTGTGTAGACTAAAAATTGTTTATTAAGTTTGCGTAAGATATACAACTGGAAGGTGCACAATGCCTATAAATATAGTCAGCGGTCTATAATTGATTAACTGTTGTTCCTCGACAGAAGAAGTGCTTCTAAAGGTGCTCAAAATAATTCAAACGGTTCTCGCTGTGTCACCTACTGACAGCAAACTAGATAATACACTATATTAACTCTTGCAATAGCTATTTGACACGTTTGAATTGGTTTGGACACGAATCCAAAAGAACGCAAATTGTATTTGTTGTATAGACTAAAAATTGTTTATTAAGTTTGCGTAAGATATACAACTGGAAGGTGCACAATGCCTATAAATATAGTCAGCGGTCTATAATTGATTAACTGTTGTTCCTCGACAGAAGAAGTGCTTCTAACGGTGCTCAAAATAATTCAAACGGTTCTCGCTGTGTCACCTACTGACAGCAAACTATATAATACACCATATTAACACTAGCAAAAGCTATTTGACACGTTTGAATTGGTTTGGACACGAAACCAAAACAACGCAAATTGTATTTGTTGTATAGACTAAAAATTGTTTATTACGTTTGCGTAAGATGGAGGGTGCACAATGCCTATAAATATAGTCAGCGTTTTATAATTGATTAGAAAATGTTCAAAATAATTTGAACGAGTCTCTCTGTGTCACCTACTGACAGCAAACTAGATAATACACCATATTAACACTTGCAAAAGCTATTTGACACATTTGAATTGGTTTGGACACGAAACCAAAAGAACGAAAATTGTATTTGTTGTATAGACTAAAAATTGTTTATTACGTTTGCGTAAGATGGAGGGTGCACAATGCCTATAAATATAGTCAGCCTTTTATAATTGATTAGAAAATGTTCAAAATAATATGAACGAGTCTCTCTGTGTCACCTACTGACAGCAAACTAGATAATACACCATATCAACACTTGGAAAAGCTATTTGACACGTTTGAATTGGTTTGGACACGAAACCAAAAGAACGAAAATTGTATTTGTTGTATAGACTAAAAATTGTTTATTACGTTTGCGTAAGATGGAGGGTGCACAATGCCTATAAATATAGTCAGCGTTTTATAATTGATTAGAAAATGTTCAAAATAATTTGAACGAGTCTCTCTGTGTCACCTACTGACAGCAAACTAGATAATACACTATATTAACGCTTTCAAAAGCTATTTGACACGTTTGAATTGGTTTGGACACGAAACCAAAACAACGCAAATTGTATTTGTTGTATAGACTAAAAATTGTTTATTACGTTTGCGTAAGATGGAGGGTGCACAATGCTTATAAATATAGTCAGCGTTTTATAATTGATTAGAAAATGTTCAAAATAATTTGAACGAGTCTCTCTGTGTCACCTACTGACAGCAAACTAGATAATACACCATATTAACACTTGCAAAAGCTATTTGACACGTTTGAATTGGTTTGGACACGAAACCAAAAGAACGAAATATGTATTTGTTGTATAGACTTAAAATTGTTTATTACGTTTGCGTAAGATGGAGGGTGTACAATGCCTATAAATATAGTCAGCGTTTTATAATTGATTAGAAAATGTTCAAAATAATATGAACGAGTCTCTCTGTGTCACCTACTGACAGCAAACTAGATAATACACCATATCAACACTTGCAAAAGCTATTTGATACGTTTGAATTGGTTTGGACACGAAACCAAAAGAACGAAAATGGTATTTGTTGTATAGACTAAAAATTGTTTATTACGTTTGCGTAAGATGGAGGGTGCACAATGCCTATAAATATAGTCAGCGTTTTATAATTGATTAGAAAATGTTCAAAATAATATGAACGAGTCTCTCTGTGTCACCTACTGACAGCAAACTAGATAATACACCATATTAACACTTGCAAAAGCTATTTGACACGTTTGAATTGGTTTGGACACGAATCCAAAAGAACGAAAATTGTATTTGTTGTATAGACTAAAAATTGTTTATTAAGTTTGCGTAAGATATACAACTGGAAGGTGCACAATGCCTATAAATATAGTCAGCGGTCTATAATTGATTAACTGTTGTTCCTCGACAGAAGAAGTGCTTCTAACGGTGCTCAAAATAATTCAAACGGTTGTCGCTGTGTCACCTACTGACAGCAAACTATATAATACACCATATTAACACTAGCAAAAGCTATTTGACACGTTTGAATTGGTTTGGACACGAAACCAAAACAACGCAAATTGTATTTGTTGTATAGACTAAAAATTGTTTATTACGTTTGCGTAAGATGGAGGGTGCACAATGCCTATAAATATAGTCAGCCTTTTATAATTGATTAGAAAATGTTCAAAATAATATGAACGAGTCTCTCTGTGTCACCTACTGACAGCAAACTAGATAATACACCATATCAACACTTGGAAAAGCTATTTGACACGTTTGAATTGGTTTGGACACGAAACCAAAAGAACGAAAATTGTATTTGTTGTATAGACTAAAAATTGTTTATTACGTTTGCGTAAGATGGAGGGTGCACAATGCCTATAAATATAGTCAGCGTTTTATAATTGATTAGAAAATGTTCAAAATAATTTGAACGAGTCTCTCTGTGTCACCTACTGACAGCAAACTAGATAATACACTATATTAACGCTTTCAAAAGCTATTTGACACGTTTGAATTGGTTTGGACACGAAACCAAAACAACGCAAATTGTATTTGTTGTATAGACTAAAAATTGTTTATTACGTTTGCGTAAGATGGAGGGTGCACAATGCTTATAAATATAGTCAGCGTTTTATAATTGATTAGAAAATGTTCAAAATAATTTGAACGAGTCTCTCTGTGTCACCTACTGACAGCAAACTAGATAATACACTATATTAACGCTTTCAAAAGCTATTTGACACGTTTGAATTGGTTTGGACACGAAACCAAAAGAACGAAATATGTATTTGTTGTATAGACTTAAAATTGTTTATTACGTTTGCGTAAGATGGAGGGTGCACAATGCCTATAAATATAGTCAGCGTTTTATAATTGATTAGAAAATGTTCAAAATAATATGAACGAGTCTCTCTGTGTCACCTACTGACAGCAAACTAGATAATACACCATATCAACACTTGCAAAAGCTATTTGATACGTTTGAATTGGTTTGGACACGAAACCAAAAGAACGAAAATTGTATTTGTTGTATAGACTAAAAATTGTTTATTACGTTTGCGTAAGATGGAGGGTGCACAATGCCTATAAATATAGTCAGCGTTTTATAATTGACTAGAAAATGTTCAAAATAATATGAACGAGTCTCTCTGTGTCACCTACTGACAGCAAACTAGATAATACACCATATCAACACTTGCAAAAGCTATTTGATACGTTTGAATTGGTTTGGACACGAAACCAAAACAACGCAAATTGTAATTGTTGTGTAGACTAAAAATTGTTTATTAATATTGCGTAAGATTAACAACTGGAAGGTGCACAATGCCTATAAATATAGTCAGCGGTCTATAATTGATTAACTGTTGTTCCTCGACAGAAGAAGTGCTTCTAAAAGTGCTCAAAATAATTCAAACGGTTCTCGCTGTGTCACCTACTGACAGCAAACTAGATAATACGCCATATTAACACTTGCAAAAGCTATTTGACACGTTTGAATTGGTTTGGACACGAAACCAAAACAACGCAAATTGTAATTGTTGTGTATACTAAAAATTGTTTATTAAGTTTGCGTAAGATATACAACTGGAAGGTGCACAATGCCTATAAATATAGTCAGCGGTCTATAATTGATTAACTGTTGTTCCTCGACAGAAGAAGTGCTTCTAAAAGTGCTCAAAATAATTCAAACGGTTCTCGCTGTGTCACCTACTGACAGCAAACTAGATAATACACCATATTAACACTTGCAAAAGCTATTTGACACGTTTGAATTGGTTTGGACACGAAACCAAAACAACGCAAATTGAAATTGTTGTGTAGACTAAAAATTGTTTATTACGTTTGCGTAAGATGGAGGGTGCACAATGCCTATAAATGTAGTCAGCGGTCTATTATTGATTAACCGTTGTTCCTCGACAGAAAGGGTGTTTCTAAAAAATCTCAAAGTAATTCGAACTGTTTTCGCTGTGTCACCTACTGCTTTCAAGCTAGATAAAAAGTCAATTATACCGCTTCCAAAGGCTATTTGACACGTTTGAATTGGTTTGGACATAAAACAAAAAAAAACGAAAACTGTAATTGTTGTGTACTTTAAAAATTCTTTATTTCGGTTGCGTAACATATACAACTTAAGAGTGCACAATGCCTATAAATATGGTCAGCTTTCTATAATTGATTAGCTGTTGTTTCTCGACAGGAAGGGTGCTTCTAAAAATGTTCAAAATAATTCGAACGAGTCTCGCTGTGTCACCTACTGATTGCAAACTAGATAAAACACCATATCAACACTTGCAAAAGCTATTTAACACGTTTGAATTGGTTTGGACACGAAACCAAAAGAACGCAAATTGTATTTGTTGTATAGACTAAAAATTGTTTATTACGTTTGCGTAAGATGGAGGGTGCACAATGCCTATAAATATAGTCAGCGTTTTATAATTGATTAGAAAATGTTCAAAATAATTTGAACGAGTCTCTCTGTGTCACCTACTGACAGCAAACTAGATAATACACCATATTAACACTTGCAAAAGCTATTTGACACGTTTGAATTGGTTTGGACACGAAACCAAAACAACGCAAATTGTAATTGTTGTGTAGACTAAAAATTGTTTATTAAGTTTGCGTAAGATATACAACTGGAAGGTGCACAATGCCTATAAATATAGTCAGCGGTCTATAATTGATTAACTGTTGCTCCTCGACAGAAGAAGTGCTTCTAAAGGTGCTCAAAATAATTCAAACGGTTCTCGCTGTGGCACCTACTGACAGCAAACTAGACAATACACCATATTAACACTTGCAAAAGCTATTTGACACGTTTGAATTGGTTTGGACACGAAACCAAAAGAACGAAAATTGTATTTGTTGTATAGACTAAAAATTGTTTATTACGTTTGCGTAAGATGGAGGGTGCACAATGCCTATAAATATAGTCAGCGTTTTATAATTGATTAGAAAATGTTCAAAATAATTTGAACGAGTCTCTCTGTGTCACCTACTGACAGCAAACTAGATAATACACCATATTAACACTTGCAAAAGCTATTTGACACGTTTGAATTGGTTTGGACACGAAACCAAAACAACGCAAATTGTAATTGTTGTGTAGACTAAAAATTGTTTATTAAGTTTGCGTAAGATATACAACTGGAAGGTGCACAATGCCTATAAATATAGTCAGCGGTCTATAATTGATTAACTGTTGCTCCTCGACAGAAGAAGTGCTTCTAAAGGTGCTCAAAATAATTCAAACCGTTCTCGCTGTGGCACCTACTGACAGCAAACTAGACAATACACCATATTAACACTTGCAAAAGCTATTTGACACGTTTGAATTGGTTTGGACACGAAACCAAAAGAACGAAAATTGTATTTGTTGTATAGACTAAAAATTGTTTATTACGTTTGCGTAAGATATACAACTGGAAGGTGCACAATGCCTATAAATATAGTCAGCGGTCTATAATTGATAAACTGTTGTTCCTCGACAGAAGAAGTGCTTCTAAAGGTGCTCAAAATAATTCAAACGGTTCTCGCTGTGTCACCTACTGACAGCAAACTAGATAATACACCATATTAACACTTGCAAAAGCTATTTGAAACGTTTGAATTGGTTTGGACACGAAACCAAAAGAACGAAAATTGTATTTGTTGTATAGACTAAAAATTGTTTATTACGTTTGCGTAAGATGGAGGGTGCACAATGCCTATAAATATAGTCAGCGTTTTATAATTGATTAGAAAATGTTCAAAATAATTTGAACGAGTCTCTCTGTGTCACCTACTGACAGCAAACTAGATAATACACCATATTAACACTTGCAAAAGCTATTTGACACGTTTGAATTGGTTTGGACACGAAACCAAAACAACGCAAATTGTAATTGTTGTGTAGACTAAAAATTGTTTATTAAGTTTGCGTATTATATACAACTGAAAGGTGCACAATGCCTATAAATATAGTCAGCGGTCTATAATTGATTAACTGTTGTTCCTCGACAGAAGAAGAGCTTCTAAAAGTGCTCAAAATAATTCAAACGGGTCTCGCTGTGTCACCTACTGACAGCAAACTAGATAGTACACCATATTAACACCTGCAAAAGCTATTTGACACGTTTGAATTGGTTTGGACACGAAACCAAAAGAACGAAAATTGTATTTGTTGTATAGACTAAAAATTGTTTATTACGTTTGCGTAAGATGGAGGGTGCACAATGCCTATAAATATAGTCAGCGTTTTATAATTGACTAGCAAGATGCCCGTTCTTCGTACGGACTACAAATGTTTGTTTTTTCTTCTAAATCTCAAATGCATGCTAGAGTGTCCCCCTCCTCCATCACTCAATACAGTAAACAGTTTACCACTTTTCGCCTCTTAGGGGGTGCAATTTTTAAAAACAATCAGCCCGTTTTATACTGAAATGAACCCACAGCGAAAAATAATTTTAACTTCCTACTTCTATTCAGTTTTCCCTTTTTACCGGTTTAGAGGTGAAATTTAAAAACCCTTAAAAACGTTTTCTAAAGATTTAAAAATACATCTATATGCCAAAACAAGAATGATCTAACTCAACAAACACCGGAGATACAAAGGGTTCTATAATTGACCCCGAATTCAAATTCGCACCTTTTAAGGGTTGATTAGGTCAATGAAATGTGGTTTTAGACATTTGCATTGGATAGCTACTCATGCAAACACCAAGTCGATATCTTACCGGGCCTAAGAGATATTGTGGAATTCGTGAAAACATAGTTTACCCCTTTTTACCCCTTTAGGGGTACATTTTTCAAAATCACTTAAACCATTTTTTAGATATTTTAAAAATATATCTATATACCAAAAAAGACTGATCTAACTCAATAAACATAGGAGTAACAAAGGGTCTTTAATTCACCCCCTACCCTTTTTCAGTTTCTCCTCCTTTTACCTCTTTAGGGTTAAAATTTTCAAAATCCCGTACACCTCTTTCTAAATATTTTAAAAATACATCTACATGCCAAAAAAGAGTGTTTTAACTCAATAAACATAGGAGATATTTAGGGTTCTTTAATTCAGCCCCAATCCAGACTTGAACCTTTAGGGGTTGATTAGGACAAAATCGTAAAATACGTTTTTAGGTATTTGCATTGATAATCTTTGCAAGTAGACACCAAGTCGCTATCTCATCGGGTCTAAGAGATATTGAGGAACTCGTAAAAACACATTTTACCCCGTTTCACCCCCGTAGGAGAGGAATTTCAAAAAATCTCTTTTAACCCATTTTATTATAAAATGGAACTCACAGCGAAAAAAATTTAAAATTTAACCCCCCCCCCCACTTTTCAGTTTATCCTCCTTTTACCCCTTTAAGGGTTAAAATTTTCAAAGTCCCTTGCTCCCCTTTCTAAATATTTTAAAAAACCATCTGTATGCCAAAAAAGAATGTTCTAACTTAATAAACATAGGAAATACTTACGGTTCTATAATTCACCCACAATCCAGATTTGCACCTTTAGGGGTTGATTAGGGCAAAATACTAAAATAAGTGTCTAGGTATTTGCATTGATAATATTTGCAAGTAAACACCAAATAGCTATCTCATCGGGTGTAAGAGATATTGAGGAACTCGTGAAAACACATTTTACCCCTTTTCACCCCCGTAGGGGAGGAATTTCAAAATATTCCTTTTAACCCATTTTATTGTAAAATCGAACTCACGGCGAAAAAAATTAATAAATTTAACCCCCCCTCCCCTTTTCAGTTTTTCCTCCTTTTACCCCTTTAGGGTTAACATTTTCAAATTCTTTTACACCCCTTTCTAAATATTTTAAAAATCAATCTATGTGCCAAAAAAGAATGTTCTAACTCAATAAACATAGGAAATACTTAGGGTTCTTTAATTCACCCTCAATCCACATTTGCACCTTTAGGGGTTGATTAGGGCAAAATCCTAAAATACGTTTGTAGGTATTTACATTGATAATCTTTGCAAGTAAACACCAAGTTGATATCTTATCGGGTGTAAGAAATATTGAGGAATTCGTGAAAACACATTTTACTCCTTTTCACCCCCTTAGGGGTCGAATTTCAAAAAATCCCTTCTTAGCACTACCTTACGTAACAAACCAAACCTTCCACCCAAATTTCAAGTGTTTAGTGCCAGTGGTTTCGGCTCTGCGTTGATTAGTCAGGGTTGTGACTTTCCTTTATATATGTATAGATTAGAAAATTTTCAAAATAATTTGAACGAGTCTCTCTGTGTCACCTACTGACAGCAAACTAGATAATACACCATATTAACACTTGCAAAAGCTATTTGACACGTTTGAATTGGTTTGGACACGAAACCAAAACAACGCAAATTGTAACTGTTGTGTAGACTAAAAATTGTTTATTAAGTTTGCGTAAGATATACAACTGGAAGGTGCACAATGCCTATAAATATAGTCAGCGGTCTATAATTGATTAACTGTTGTTCCTCGACAGAAGAAGTGCTTCTAAAGGTGCTCAAAATAATTCAAACGGTTCTCGCTGTGTCACCTACTGACAGCAAACTAGATAATACGCCATATTAACACTTGCAAAAGCTATTTGACACGTTTGAATTGGTTTGGACACGAAACCAAAAGAACGAAAATTGTATTTGTTGTATAGACTAAAAATTGTTTATTACGTTTGCGTAAGATGGAGGGTGCACAATGCCTATAAATATAGTCAGCGTTTTATAATTGATTAGAAAATGTTCAAAATAATTTGAACGAGTCTCTGTGTCACCTACTGACAGCAAACTAGATAATACACCATATTAACACTTGCAAAAGCTATTTGACACGTTTGAATTGGTTTGGACACGAAACCAAAACAACGCAAATTGTAACTGTTGTGTAGACTAAAAATTGTTTATTAAGTTTGCGTAAGATATACAACTGGAAGGTGCACAATGCCTATAAATATAGTCAGCGGTCTATAATTGATTAACTGTTGTTCCTCGACAGCAGAAGTGCTTCTAAAAGTGCTCAAAATAATTCAAACGGTTCTCGCTGTGTCACCTACTTACAGCAAACTAGATAATACGCCATATTAACACTTGCAAAAGCTATTTGACACGTTTGAATTGGTTTGGACACGAAACCAAAAGAACGAAAATTGTACTTGTTGTATAGACTAAAAATTGTTTATTACGTTTGCGTAAGATGGAGGGTGCACAATGCCTATAAATGTAGTCAGCGGTCTATTATTGATTAACCGTTGTTCCTCGACAGTAAGGGTGTTTCTAAAAAATCTCAATGTAATTCGAACTGTTTTCGCTGTGTCACCTACTGCTTCCAAGCTAGATAAAAAGTCGATTATACCGCTTGCAAAGGCTATTTGACACGTTTGAATTGGTTTGGACATAAAACAAAAAGAACGAAAACTGTATTTGTTGTGTACTTTAAAAATTCTTTATTTCGGTTGCGTAACATATACAACTGGAGAGTGCACAATGCCTATAAATATAGTCAGCGGTCTATAATTGATTAACTGTAGTTCCTCGACAGAAGAAGTGCTTCTAAAAGTGCTCAAAATAATTCAAACGGTTCTCGCTGTGTCACCTACTGACAGTAAACTAGATAATACACCACATTAACACTTGCAAAAGCTATTTGACACGTTTGAATTGGTTTGGGCACGAAACCAAAAGAACGAAAATTGTATTTGTTGTATAGACTAAAAATTGTTTATTACGTTTGCGTAAGATGGAGGGTGCACAATGCCTATAAATATAGTCAGCGTTTTATAATTGATTAGAAAATGTTCAAAATAATTTGAACGAGCCTCTCTGTGTCACCTACTGACAGCAAACTAGATAATACACCATATTAACACTTGCAAAAGCTATTTGACACGTTTGAATTGGTTTGGACACGAAACCAAAACAACGCAAATTGTAATTGTTGTGTAGACTAAAAATTGTTTATTAAGTTTGCGTAACATATACAACTGGAGAGTGCACAATGCCTATAAATATGGTCAGCGGTCTATAATTGATTAACTGTTGTTCCTCGACAGAAGAAGTGCTTCTAAAAGTGCTCAAAATAATTCAAACGGTTCTCGCTGTGTCACCTACTGACAGCAAACTAGATAATACGCCATATTAACACTTGCAAAAGCTATTTGACACGTTTGAATTGGTTTGGACACGAAACCAAAAGAACGAAAATTGTACTTGTTGTATAGACTAAAAATTGTTTATTACGTTTGCGTAAGATGGAGGGTGCACAATGCCTATAAATGTAGTCAGCGGTCTATTATTGATTAACCGTTGTTCCTCGACAGAAAGGGTGTTTCTAAAAAATCTCAAAGTAATTCGAACTGTTTTCGCTGTGTCACCTACTGCTTCCAAGCTAGATAAAAAGTCGATTATACCGCTTGCAAAGGCTATTTGACACGTTTGAATTGGTTTGGACATAAAACAAAAAGAACGAAAACTGTAATTGTTGTGTATTTTAAAAATTCTTTATTTCGGTTGCGTAACATATACAACTGGAAGGTGCACAATGCCTATAAATATAGTCAGCGGTCTATAATTGATTAACTGTAGTTCCTCGACAGAAGAAGTGCTTCTAAAAGTGCTCAAAATAATTCAAACGGTTCTCGCTGTGTCACCTACTGACAGTAAACTAGATAATACACCACATTAACACTTGCAAAAGCTATTTGACACGTTTGAATTGGTTTGGACACGAAACCAAAAGAACGAAAATTGTATTTGTTGTATAGACTAAAAATTGTTTATTACGTTTGCGTAAGATGGAGGGTGCACAATGCCTATAAATATAGTCAGCGTTTTATAATTGATTAGAAAATGTTCAAAATAATTTGAACGAGCCTCTCTGTGTCACCTACTGACAGCAAACTAGATAATACACCATATTAACACTTGCAAAAGCTATTTGACACGTTTGAATTGGTTTGGACACGAAACCAAAACAACGCAAATTGTAATTGTTGTGTAGACTAAAAATTGTTTATTAAGTTTGCGTAACATATACAACTGGAGAGTGCACAATGCCTATAAATATGGTCAGCGGTCTATAATTGATTAACTGTTGTTCCTCGACAGAAGAAGTGCTTCTAAAAGTGCTCAAAATAATTCAAACGGTTCTCGCTGTGTCACCTACTGACAGCAAACTAGATAATACGCCATATTAACACTTGCAAAAGCTATTTGACACGTTTGAATTGGTTTGGACACGAAACCAAAAGAACGAAAATTGTACTTGTTGTATAGACTAAAAATTGTTTATTACGTTTGCGTAAGATGGAGGGTGCACAATGCCTATAAATGTAGTCAGCGGTCTATTATTGATTAACCGTTGTTCCTCGACAGAAAGGGTGTTTCTAAAAAATCTCAAAGTAATTCGAACTGTTTTCGCTGTGTCACCTACTGCTTCCAAGCTAGATAAAAAGTCGATTATACCGCTTGCAAAGGCTATTTGACACGTTTGAATTGGTTTGGACATAAAACAAAAAGAACGAAAACTGTAATTGTTGTGTATTTTAAAAATTCTTTATTTCGGTTGCGTAACATATACAACTGGAGAGTGCACAATGCCTATAAATATGGTCAGCGTTCTATAATTGATTAGCTGTTGTTTCTCGACAGGAAGAGTGCTTCTAAAAATGTTCAAAATAATTCGAACGAGTCTCGGTGTGTCACCTACTGTTTGCAAACTAGATAAAACACCATAGCAACACTTGCAAAAGCTATTTAACACGTTTCAATTGGTTTGGACACGAAACCAAAAGAACGCAAATTGTATTTGTTGTATAGACTAAAAATTGTTTATTACGTTTGCGTAAGATGGAGGGTGCACAATGCCTATAAATATAGTCAGCGTTTTATAATTGATTAGAAAATGTTCAAAATAATTTGAACGAGTCTCTCTGTGTCACCTACTGACAGCAAACTGGATAATACACCATATTAACACTTGCAAAAGCTATTTGACACGTTTGAATTGGTTTGGACACGATGTAACACTGGCCCTTCTCATAAGGGTTGTTAAACTCTACGCTCGTCGGGTAGCTCAAAGTCGTAGGGGGTTCCCCTCAGATATATGATAATTTAGCATACAAAAACACCATCGGAATACATTTAAACAGTTTACTATGTTTACCTACGATACATTTCAAATAGATATTTCCAAAGTTCATTTACACAAGAAATAACAATAAACCCGTGTGGGCTGCTGGAGCTGATAGCCGGCGTCCTTATCTGCACGGAGCACCAGGCGTTGCGCGTGCGGTTGATAATGGTCCTTGCGCAGTAGCTGGAATCAAAACAGAGTTAAACGGTCTGCTAATTATACAGTAAATCATATCACGGCTCTAGAGATTTTACTGATAGTGCAGGGGGTGAAGCCCGCCTCTAAATTCATTTAGAGATGTTCGGAGACGATTAAGCTAGAGTGGCCGCATTGCGTTAACAAATATGATTTTTGTTAAAGAGTCCGAGCGCCGACCAAATATTGCCGCTTTTCCTCCAAAGCGGGCCGGGGAAATCTCGCGCTCTCGGACTATATTACGACTGGCAAATTTAAATTACAACGACTGCTAACTTTGAGCACGGACGGTTTCAAATATGAATCAAAATACAAGTCTAAAGCTTGAGTGCGGGCTGTATTGATTACGTCTGGAGATTATAATGAATGCTAGTTTAAAGTTCAGGTGCGGATTATTTCAATGCTGAATTGAAATTAACAGGAATACAAATTTACAGGTCGGATGCGGGTTATTTTAATTAGGACTTAAAATCGACAAGAGAACAATTTATGTTTGTGGCGAACACCTTAGAAGAAGGTGCCGCGTTCAACAACCTAGAGGTTTCAATTACAGGAATGGCTGAAATTCGTGCAGTGGGTCTTCAGAGAAGTCTTCCACTTCAAACGAATTGCAGGGATTTAATTATAGGAGCGGGAAGAATTCGTGCAGTGGGTCTTCAGAGAAGTCTTCCACTTCAAACGAATTCTTTGCAGGTCATTAATTACAGAACTGGCTGATATTCGTGCAGTGGGTCTTCAGAGAAGTCTTCCACTTCAAACGAATTGCAGGAATTTTATTATAGGAGCGGGAAAGAATTCGTGGAGTCGGTCTTCAGAGAAGTCTTCCACTTCAAACGAATTCTTTACAGGTCTGGTTATCTACTCACGGTTACCGGAAGGGAATCAGGGATGATCGGGAACGGGAGTCGGACTGGGGTCTGGAGAGTCTCTGGGAAAATCTGCTGGAATCTCGTGGAATCTCGTGGCGATTGAACGGTGCAGCTCCTTTTATGAGCTCTGGAAAAGTGGGGAATAGCGAGTGGGGATAGCGGCGCGCGACTCGACTCGGTATTACCTTGTTATCTCTAGACGTGACGTCGGTCCCTGCGCGCTTGTCATCACGGGCAAAATGTAACTTGAGATAACGCGAGACTGGGCGATGCGTAAATTAAACACATTTTTATTGTGTAATAATAATTTACGCGGAGGCTAGCGTTACATATGCCGGTCCCTTCGGAGGAAATGGGAGCTTCGTGGGCACCTTCATCAAGGAGGTTCTCAAAACAATACAGAAATCACCTGGAGGTCTGGTGGTTATTCGGACGGGACACAGAAAACATTCCAACTGGGAAGAGGGTGCTAGATTTTTAGCGGGCGTTTCTTCTGAAACTCCATACAGGATGAGTAAAATTTTAATATACAGGATGCGTATAAATTTTGCTCTAAACTCTGGCCTAGCCGAACACAGAGGTTGCGGTTTCAACGTGTATTCGGGATATTTCTGCGGAGAAAAACACATTCCGGAAGCATTTAAATATGTGAAAGCATACAGGTTGCAGGATAACCTTCTTTCACAAAAACTAGTTCACTAGGGAAATTGTAAAAGCTGCGGGAACCAGTATACAATCTCTAGGAAAAAGGTGCACAGGATTTAATTTACAGGGGCTGGTACAGAAAAGAAAAATGCGGCTTCCTTTTTACATTTTCTCCTCCAAGCTTCGATAATAAATCTACAAACTCTTGCTATTAGCCGGGTTTACGGTGGCAAAAGTACGCTTCAGGAGGAAACTACAATAACATCCATCGCACTTTTAAAATCAAACGCACTTTTAAAATCGATCGCTCAGGACAGGGGAATTCATCTGAAATACTCCCTCACGCTTATCGGGATTAAGCGAAGAGTTTCATAGTATCCCTCGCACTTTTACTCGTGCATTCATTCTAAGAGTTTCAAACTCACGGAGTGGGCATCGTCGCGGTATCGACTTACACTCACACAAGACTAGGACTCTCTGGAGCGCTTTCTACAATACATTACGCTCTGGGAACGGTTGCATTAGTCGCGGTATCGACCCACATTCACACAAGACTGAGACTCTCTGGAGCGCTTTCTACAATACATTGCGCTCTGGGAACGGTTTGCATTGGTCACGGTGTCGACCTACATTACATTCATACTGGGAGTCTTTAAGCGTGAAAAAGAAAGAAACATCTAGGCTGCAGGATAGCCTTCTTTCACACATAATTGAATTGCAAGGCAAATTGTAGAGGCTGCGGGGACCAGCATACAATTTCTAAAAAAAAAAACGGTGCACGGTATTCTGGTAAACACATTCTCGCCTTCGAGCTTCGACTATTCGTCTACGATCTCCTGTCATTATCCGGTTTTACGGTGGCAGAAGCACGCTCCAAAAGGAAGTTAACAGGGATAACATTTTAGCATTTGCACTACTAACCGGGGCGGCATTCCTTCCAACTTACAAGCATTTCATTTCCAGGTGCACTAGGTGCTTGCATACGGATACTTGCTGAATTAATACTAGAGACCTTCCATAGGCGGACACCTGGACTGTCCATTCTTCGGTCACTTCCACGGGCGGACATCTGGATTGTCTCCGGCGGATTGCGGACTACAGCCATCTTCTGGCCTTCTTCATCTGGCATAGGCTCGGGTGCCTCGGGGTTGCTAGGCCCGAATCAGCTGATGAGACTGATCCCTGAGGGTTGCAGAATACGGTACTACGCGGGCGGTCCGTAGTATTGTCGGGGATTAGCTAGGGCACCTCGGGAACGCAAAACCCGTGCCAGCAGTGAAGCTGCTGGCCCCGGAGGGTTGCAGAATGACTTTCTGGACTAGCCAGGATCTAGACAGGATTTTATCTGGAGAGGACAGGAGCTGGACGGGTATCTGGGAGTTCTAGACTGGGACATCACGGTTTCTGGGCTCTGGTAGATTTCTCTGGACGGCTAGGCTGTAACAGGTTTTGTGCATTATTTAAATCACAACAAAATTTACTAGTTATCGGATTTTGTAGGGTTTATCGGTCTCGGGCGCCATCTGGACACAGGAGCTGCATGTGCATGTTTACTAAACTATGTATATATCTGAGTCTAGGTCCCTGCTCGGGCGCCATTGTAACACTGGCCCTTCTCATAAGGGTTGTTAAACTCTACGCTCGTCGGGTAGCTCAAAGTCGTAGGGGGTTCCCCTCAGATATATGATAATTTAGCATACAAAAACACCATCGGAATACATTTAAACAGTTTACTATGTTTACCTACGATACATTTCAAATAGATATTTCCAAAGTTCATTTACACAAGAAATAACAATAAACCCGTGTGGGCTGCTGGAGCTGATAGCCGGCGTCCTTATCTGCACGGAGCACCAGGCGTTGCACGTGCGGTTGATAATGGTCCTTGCGCAGTAGCTGGAATCAAAACAGAGTTAAACGGTCTGCTGATTATACAGTAAATCATATCACGGCTCTAGAGATTTTACTGATAGTGCAGGGGGTGAAGCCCGCCTCTAAATTCATTTAGAGATGTCCGGAGACGATTAAGCTAGAGAGGCCGCATTGCGTTAACAAATATGATTTTTGTTAAAGAGTCCGAGCGCCGACCAAATATTGCCGCTTTTCCTCCAAAGCGGGCCGGGGAAATCTCGCGCTCTCGGACTATATTACGACTGGCAAATTTAAATTACGACTGCTAACTTTGAGCACGGACGGTTTCAAATATGAATCAAAATACAAGTCTAAAGCTTGAGTGCGGGCTGTATTGATTACGTCTGGAGATTATGATGAATGCTAGTTTAAAGTTCAGGTGCGGATTATTTCAATGCTGAATTGAAATTAACAGGAATACAAATTTACAGGTCGGATGCGGGTTATTTTAATTAGGACTTAAAATCGACAGGAGAACAATTTATGTTTGTGGCGAACACCTTAGAAGAAGGTGCCGCGTTCAACAACCTAGAGGTTTCAATTACAGGAATGGCTGAAATTCGTGCAGTGGGTCTTCAGAGAAGTCTTCCACTTCAAACGAATTGCAGGAATTTAATTATAGGAGCGGGAAGAATTCGTGCAGTGGGTCTTCAGAGAAGTCTTCCACTTCAAACGAATTCTTTGCAGGTCATTAATTACAGGACTGGCTGATATTCGTGCAGTGGGTCTTCAGAGAAGTCTTCCACTTCAAACGAATTGCAGGAATTTTATTATAGGAGCGGGAAAGAATTCGTGGAGTCGGTCTTCAGAGAAGTCTTCCACTTCAAACGAATTCTTTACAGGTCTGGTTATCTACTCACGGTTACCGGAAGGGAATCAGGGATGATCGGGAACGGGAGTCGGACTGGGGTCTGGAGAGTCTCTGGGAAAATCTGCTGGAATCTCGTGGAATCTCGTGGCGATTGAACGGTGCAGCTCCTTTTATGAGCCCTGGAAAAGTGGGGAATAGCGAGTGGGGATAGCGGCGCGCGACTCGACTCGGTACTACCTTGTTATCTCTGGACGTGACGTCGGTCACTGCGCGCTTGTCATCACGGGCAAAATGTAACTTGAGATAACGCGAGACTGGGCGATGCGTAAATTAAACACATTTTTATTGTGTAATAATAATTTACGCGGAGGCTAGCGTTACAACGAAACCAAAACAACGCAAATTGTAATTGTTGTGTAGACTAAAAATTGTTTATTAAGTTTGCGTAAGATATACAACTGGAAGGTGCACAATGCCTATAAATATAGTCAGCGGTCTATAATTGATTAACTGTTGTTCCTCGACAGAAGAAGTGCTTCTAAATTTGCTCAAAATAATTCAAACGGTTCTCGCTGTGTCACCTACTGACAGCAAACTAGATAATACACCATATTAACACTTGCAAAAGCTATTTGACACGTTTGAATTGGTTTGGACACGAAACCAAAAGAACGAAAATTGTATTTGTTGTGTATTTTAAAAATTATTTATTTCGGTTGCGTAACATATACAACTGGAGAGTGCACAATGCCTATAAATATGGTCAGCGTTCTATAATTGATTAGCTGTTGTTTCTCGATAGGAAGAGTGCTTCTAAAAATGTTCAAAATAATTCGAACGAGTCTCGCTGTGTCACCTACTGATTGCAAACTAGATAAAACACCATAGCAACACTTGCAAAAGCTATTTGACAAGTTTGAATTGGTTTGGACACGAAACCAAAAGAACGAAAATTGTATTTGTTGTGTATTTTAAAAATTATTTATTTCGGTTGCGTAACATATACAACTGGAGAGTTCACAATGCCTATAAATATGGTCAGCGTTCTATAATTGATTAGCTGTTGTTTCTCGATAGGAAGAGTGCTTCTAAAAATGTTCAAAATAATTCGAACGAGTCTCTCTGTGTCACCTACTGATTGCAAACTAGATAAAACACCATAGCAACACTTGCAATAGCTATTTAACACGTTTGAATTGGTTTGGACACGAAACCAAAAGAACGCAAATTGTATTTGTTGTATAGACTAAAAATTGTTTATTACGTTTGCGTAAGATGGAGGGTGCACAATGCCTATAAATATAGTCAGCGTTTTATAATTGATTAGAAAATGTTCAAAATAATTTGAACGAGTCTCTCTGTGTCACCTACTGACAGCAAACTAGATAATACACCATATTAACACTTGCAAAAGCTATTTGACACGTTTGAATTGGTTTGGACACGAAACCAAAAGAACGAAAATTGTATTTGTTGTATAGACTAAAAATTGTTTATTACGTTTGCGTAAGATGGAGGGTGCACAATGCCTATAAATATAGTCAGCGTTTTATAATTGATTAGAAAATGTTCAAAATAATTTGAACGAGTCTCTCTGTGTCACCTACTGACAGCAAACTAGATAATACACCATATTAACACTTGCAAAAGCTATTTGACACGTTTGAATTGGTTTGGACACGAAACCAAAACAACGCAAATTGTATTTGTTGTATAGACTAAAAATTGTTTATTACGTTTGCGTAAGATGGAGGGTGCACAATGCCTATAAATATAGTCAGCGTTTTATAATTGATTAGAAAATGTTCAAAATAATTTGAACGAGTCTCTCTGTGTCACCTACTGACAGCAAACTAGATAATACACCATATTAACACTTGCAAAAGCTATTTGACACGTTTGAATTGGTTTGGACACGAAACCAAAACAACGCAAATTGTAATTGTTGTGTAGACTAAAAATTGTTTATTAAGTTTGCGTAAGATATACAACTGGAAGGTGCACAATGCCTATAAATATAGTCAGCGGTCTATAATTGATTAACTGTTGTTCCTTGACAGAAGAAGTGCTTCTAAAGGTGCTCAAAATAATTCAAACGGTTCCTACTGACAGCAAACTAGATAATACACCATATTAACACTTGCAAAAGCTATTTGACACGTTTGAATTGGTTTGGACACGAAACCAAAAGAACGAAAATTGTATTTGTTGTATAGACTAAAAATTGTTTATTACGTTTGCGTAAGATGGAGGGTGCACAATGCCTATAAATATAGTCAGCGTTTTATAATTGATTAGAAAATGTTCAAAATAATTTGAACGAGTCTCTCTGTGTCACCTACTGACAGCAAACTAGATAATACACCATATTAACACTTGCAAAAGCTATTTGACACGTTTGAATTGGTTTGGACACGAAACCAAAACAACGCAAATTGTAATTGTTGTGTAGACTAAAAATTGTTTATTAGTTTGCGTAAGATATACAACTGGAAGGTGCACAATGCCTATAAATATAGTCCGCGGTCTATAATTGATTAACTGTTGTTCCTCGACAGAAGAAGTGCTTCTAAAGGTGCTCAAATAATTCAAACGGTTCTCGCTGTGTCACCTACTGACAGCAAACTAGATAATACACCATATTAACACTTGCAAAAGCTATTTGACACGTTTGAATGTGTGGACACGAACCAAAACAACGCAAATTGTAATTGTTGTGTAGACTAAAAATTGTTTATTAAGTTTGCGTAAGATATACAACTGGAAGGTGCACAATGCCTAAAAATATAGTCAGCGGTCTATAATTGATTAACTGTTGTTCCTCGACAGAAGAAGTGCTTCTAAAAGTGCTCAAATAATTCAAACGGTTCTCGCTGTGACACCTACTGACAGCAAACTAGATAATATGCCATATTAACACTTGCAAATCTATTTGACACGTTTGAATTGGTTTGGACACGAAACCAAAAGAACGCAAATTGTATTTGTTGTATAGACTAAAATTGTTTATTACGTTTGCGTAAGATGGAGGGTGCACAATGCCTATAAATATAGTCAGCGTTTTATAATTGATTAGAAAATGTTCAAAATAATTGAACGAGTCTCTCGTGTCACCTACTGACAGCAAACTAGATAATACACCATATTAACACTTGCAAAAGCTATTTGACACGTTTGAATTGGTTTGGACACGAAACCAAAAGAACGAAAATTGTATTTGTTGTATAGACTAAAAATGTTTATTACGTTTGCGTAAGATGGAGGGTGCACAAGCCTATAAATATAGTCAGCGTTTTATAATTGATTAGAAAATGTTCAAAATAATTTGAACGAGTCTCACTGTGTCACCTACTGACAGCAAACTAGATAATACACCATATTAACACTTGCAAAAGCTATTTGACACGTTTGAATTGGTTTGGACACGAACCAAAACAACGCAAATTGTATTTGTTGTATAGACTAAAATTGTTTATTACGTTTGCGTAAGATGGAGGGTGCACAATGCCTATAAATATAGTCAGCGTTTTATAATTGATTAGAAAATGTTCAAAATAATTTGAACGAGTCTCTCTGTGTCACCTACTGACAGCAAACTAGATAATACACCATATTAACACTTGCAAAAGCTATTTGACACGTTTGAATTGGTTTGGACACGAAACCAAAACAACGCAAATTGTAATTGTTGTGTAGACTAAAAATTGTTTATTAAGTTTGCGTAAGATATACAATGGAAGTGCACAATGCCTATAATATAGTCAGCGGTCTATAATTGATTAACTGTTGTTCCTTGACAGAAGAAGTGCTTCTAAAGGTGCTCAAAATAATTCAAACGGTCTCGCTGTGTCACCTACTGACAGCAAACTAGATAAACACCATATTAACACTTGCAAAAGCTATTTGACACGTTTGAATTGGTTTGGACACGAAACCAAAAGAAGCAAAATTGTATTTGTTGTTAGACTAAAAATTGTTTATTACGTTTGCGTAAGATGGGAGGGTGCACAATGCCTATAAATATAGTCAGCGTTTTATAATTGATTAGAAAATGTTCAAAAATAATTGAACGAGTCTCTCTGTGTCACCTACTGACAGCAAACTAGATAATACACCATATTAACACTTGCAAAAGCTATTGACACGTTTGAATTGGTTTGGACACGAAACCAAAACAACGCAAATTGTAATTGTTGTGTAGACTAAAAATTGTTTATTAAGTTTGCGTAAGATATACAACTGGAAGGTGCACAATGCCTATAAATATAGTCCGCGGTCTATAATTGATTAACTGTTGTTCCTCGACAGAAGAAGTGCTTCTAAAGGTGCTCAAAATAATTCAAACGGTTCTCGCTGTGTCACCTACTGACAGCAAACTAGATAATACACCATATTAACACTTGCAAAAGCTATTTGACACGTTTGAATTGGTGTGGACACGAAACCAAAACAACGCAAATTGTAATTGTTGTGTAAGCTAAAAATTGTTTATTAAGTTTGCGTAAGATATACAACTGGAAGGTGCACAATGCCTAAAAATATAGTCAGCGGTCTATAATTGATTAAGCTTGTTCCTCGACAGAATCTTGCTAAGTGCTCAAAATAATTCAAACGGTTCTCGCTGTGACACCTACTGACAGCAAACTAGATAATATGCCATATTAACACTTGCAAAATCTATTTGACACGTTGAATTGGTTTGACACGAAACCAAAAGAACGAAAATTGTATTTGTTGTATAGAACTAAAAATGTTTATTACGTTTGCGTAAGATGGAGGGTGCACATGCCTATAAATATAGTCAGCGTTTTATAATTGATTATAAAATGTTCAAAATAATTTGACGAGTCTCTCTGTGTCACCTACTGACAGCAAACTAGATAATACACCATATTAACACTTGCAAAAGCTATTTGACACGTTTGAATTGGTTTAGCAAACTAGATAATACACCATATTAACACTTGCAAAAGCTATTTGACACGTTTGAATTGGTTTGGACACGAAACCAAAACAACGCAAATTGTAATTGTTGTGTAGACTAAAAATTGTTTATTAAGTTTGCGTAAAATATACAACTGGAAGGTGCACAATGCCTATAAATATAGTCCGCGGTCTATAATTGATTAACTGTTGTTCCTCGACAGAAGAAGTGATTCCAAAAGTGCTCAAAATAATTCAAACGGTTCTCGCTGTGTCACCTACTGACAGCAAACTAGATAATACGCCATATTAACACTTGCAAAAGCTATTTGACAAGTTTGAATTGGTTTTGGACACGAAACCAAAAGAACGAAAATTGTATTTGTTGTATAGACTAAAAATTGTTTATTACGTTTGCGTAAGATGGAGGGTGCACAATGCCTATAAATGTAGTCAGCGGTCTATTATTGATTAACCGTTGTTCCTCGACAGAAAGGGTGTTTCTAAAAAATCTCAAAGTAATTCGAACTGTTTTCGCTGTGTCACCTACTGCTTCCAAGCTAGATAAAAAGTCGATTATACCGCTTGCAAAGGGTATTTGACACGTTTGAATTGGTTTGGACATAAAACAAAAAGAACGAAAACTGTAATTGTTGTGTATTTTTAAAAATTCTTTATTTCGGTTGCGTAACATATACAACTGGAGAGTGCACAATGCCTATAAATTTGGTCAGCGTTCTATAATTGATTAGCTGTTGTTTCTCGACAGGAAGAGTGCTTCTAAAAATGTTCCAAATAATTCGAACGAGTCTCGCTGTGTCACCTACTGATTGCAAACTAGATAAAACACCATAGCAACACTTGCAAAAGCTATTTAACACGTTTGAATTGGTTTGGACACGAAACCAAAAAGAACGCAAATTGTATTTGTTGTATAGACTAAAAATTGTTTATTACGTTTGCGTAAGATGGAGGGTGCACAATGCCTATAAATATAGTCCGCGTTTTATAATTGATTAGAAAATGTTCAAAATAATTTGAACGAGTCTCTCTGTGTCACCTACTGACAGCAAACTAGATAATACACCATATTAACACTTGCAAAAGCTATTTGACACGTTTGAATTGGTTTGGACACGAAACCAAAACAACGCAAATTGTAATTGTTGCGTAGACTAAAAAATTGTTTATTAAGTTTGCGTAAGATATACAACTGGAAGGTGCACAATGCCTATAAATATAGTCAGCGGTCTATAATTGATTAACTGTTGTTCCTCGACAGAAGAAGTGCTTCTAAAGGTGCTCAAAATAATTCAAACGGTTCTCGCTGTGTCACCCACTGACAGCAAACTATATAATACACCATATTAACACTTGCAAAAGCTATTTGACACGTTTGAATTGGTTTGGACACGAAACCAAAAGAACGCAAATTGTATTTGTTGTATAGACTAAAAATTGTTTATTACGTTTGCGTAAGATGGAGGGTGCACAATGCCTATAAATATAGTCAGCGTTTTATAATTGATTAGAAAATGTTCAAAATAATTTGAACGAGTCTCTCTGTGTCACCTACTGACAGCAAACTAGATAATACACCATATTAACACTTGCAAAAGCTATTTGGACACGTTTGAATTGGTTTGGACACGAAACCAAAAGAACGAAAATTGTATTTGTTGTATAGACTAAAAATTGTTTATTACGTTTGCGTAAGATGGAGGGTGCACAATGCCTATAAATATAGTCAGCGTTTTATAATTGATTAGAAAATGTTCAAAATAATTTGAACGAGTCTCACTGTGTCACCTACTGACAGCAAACTAGATAATACACCATATTAACACTTGCAAAAGCTATTTGACACGTTTGAATTGGTTTGGACACGAAACCAAAACAACGCAAATTGTATTTGTTGTATAGACTAAAAATTGTTTATTACGTTTGCGTAAGATGGAGGGTGCACAATGCCTATAAATATAGTCAGCGTTTTATAATTGATTAGAAAATGTTCAAAATAATTTGAACGAGTCTCTCTGTGTCACCTACTGACAGCAAACTAGATAATACACCATATTAACACTTGCAAAAGCTATTTGACACGTTTGAATTGGTTTGGACACGAAACCAAAACAACGCAAATTGTAATTGTTGTGTAGACTAAAAATTGTTTATTAAGTTTGCGTAAGATATACAACTGGAAGGTGCACAATGCCTATAAATATAGTCAGCGGTCTATAATTGATTAACTGTTGTTCCTTGACAGAAGAAGTGCTTCTAAAGGTGCTCAAAATAATTCAAACGGTTCTCGCTGTGTCACCTACTGACAGCAAACTAGATAATACACCATATTAACACTTGCAAAAGCTATTTGACACGTTTGAATTGGTTTGGACACGAAACCAAAAGAACGAAAATTGTATTTGTTGTATAGACTAAAAATTGTTTATTACGTTTGCGTAAGATGGAGGGTGCACAATGCCTATAAATATAGTCAGCGTTTTATAATTGATTAGAAAATGTTCAAAATAATTTGAACGAGTCTCTCTGTGTCATCTACTGACAGCAAACTAGATAATACACCATATTAACACTTGCAAAAGCTATTTGACACGTTTGAATTGGTTTGGACACGAAACCAAAACAACGCAAATTGTAATTGTTGTGTAGACTGAAAATTGTTTATTAAGTTTGCGTAAGATATACAACTGGAAGGTGCAAAATGCCTATAAATATAGTCCACGGTCTATAATTGATTAACTATTGTTCCTCGACAGAAGAAGTGCTTCTAAAGGTGCTCAAAATAATTCAAACGGTTCTCGCTGTGTCACCTACTGACAGCAAACTAGATAATACACCATATTAACACTTGCAAAGCTATTTGACACGTTTGAATTGGTGTGGACACGAAACCAAAACAACGCAAATTGTAATTGTTGTGTAGACTAAAAATTGTTTATTAAGTTTGCGTAAGATATACAACTGGAAGGTGCACAATGCCTAAAAATATAGTCAGCGGTCTATAATTGATTAACTGTTGTTCCTCGACAGAAGGAGTGCTTATAAAAGTGCTCAAAATAATTCAAACGGTTCTCGCTGTGACACCTACTGACAGCAAACTAGATAATATGCCATATTAACACTTGCAAAAGCTATTTGACACGTTTGAATTGGTTTGGACACGAAACCACAAGAACGAAAATTGTATTTGTTGTATAGACTAAAAATTGTTTATTACGTTTGCGTAAGATGGAGGGTGCACAATGCCTATAAATATAGTCAGCGTTTTATAATTGATTAGAAAATGTTCAAAATAATTTGAACGAGTCTCTCTGTGTCACCTACTGACAGCAAACTAGATAATACACAATATTAACACTTGCAAAAGCTATTTGACACGTTTGAATTGGTTTGGACACGAAACCAAAACAACGCAAATTGTAATTGTTGTGTAGACTAAAAATTGTTTATTAAGTTTGCGTAAGATATACAACTGGAAGGTGCACAATGCCTATAAATATAGTCAGCGGTCTATAATTGATTAACTGTTGTTCCTCGACAGAAGAAGTGCTTCTAAAGGTGCTCAAAATAATTCAAACGGTTCTCGCTGTGTCACCTACTGACAGCAAACTAGATAATACACCGTATTAACACTTGCAAAAGCTATTTGACACGTTTGAATTAGTTTGGACACGAAACCAAAAGAACGAAAATTGTATTTGTTGTATAGACTAAAAATTGTTTATTACGTTTGCGTAAGATGGAGGGTGCACAATGCCTATAAATATAGTCAGCGTTTTATAATTGATTAGAAAATGTTCAAAATAATTTGAACGAGTCTCTCTGTGTCACCTACTGACAGCAAACTAGATAATACACCATATTAACACTTGCAAAAGCTATTTGACACGTTTGAATTGGTTTGGACACGAAACCAAAAGAACGAAAATTGTATTTGTTGTATAGACTAAAAATTGTTTATTACGTTTGCGTAAGATGGAGGGTGCACAATGCCTATAAATATAGTCAGCGTTTTATAATTGATTAGAAAATGTTCAAAATAATTTGAACGAGTCTCTCTGTGTCACCTACTGACAGCAAACTAGATAATACACCATATTAACACTTGCAAAAGCTATTTGACACGTTTGAATTGGTTTGGACACGAAACCAAAACAACGCAAATTGTAATTGTTGTGTAGACTAAAAATTGTTTATTAAGTTTGCGTAAGATATACAACTGGAAGGTGCACAATGCCTATAAATATAGTCAGCGGTCTATAATTGATTAACTGTTGTTCCTCGACAGAAGAAGTGCTTCTAAAGGTGCTCAAAATAATTCAAACGGTTCTCGCTGTGTCACCTACTGACAGCAAACTAGATAATACACCATATTAACACTTGCAAAAGCTATTTGACACGTTTGAATTGGTTTGGACACGAAACCAAAAGAACGAAAATTGTATTTGTTGTATAGACTAAAAATTTTTTATTACGTTTGCGTAAGATGGAGGGTGCACAATGCCTATAAATATAGTCAGCGTTTTATAATGATTAGAAAATGTTCAAAATAATTTGAACGAGTCTCTCTGTGTCACCTACTGACAGCAAACTAGATAATACACCATATTAACACTTGCAAAAGCTATTTGACACGTTTGAATTGGTTTGGACACGAAACCAAAACAACGCAAATTGTAATTGTTGTGTAGACTAAAAATTGTTTATTAAGTTTGCGTAAGATATACAACTGGAAGGTGCACAATGCCTATAAATATAGTCAGCGGTCTATAATTGATTAACTGTTGTTCCTCGACAGAAGAAGTGCTTCTAAAAGTGCTCAAAATAATTCAAACGGTTCTCGCTGTGTCACCTACTGACAGCAAACTAGATAATACGCCATATTAACACTTGCAAAAGCTATTTGACACGTTTGAATTGGTTTGGACACGAAACCAAAAGAACGAAAATTGTACTTGTATAGACTAAAAATTGTTTATTACGTTTGCGTAAGATGGAGGGTGCACAATGCCTATAAATATAGTCAGCGTTTTATAATTGATTAGAAAATGTTCAAAATAATTTGAACGAGTCTCTCTGTGTCACCTACTGACAGCAAACTAGATAATACTCCATATTAACACATGCAAAAGCTATTTGACACGTTTGAATTGGTTTGGACACGAAACCAAAAGAACGAAAATTGTATTTGTTGTATAGACTAAAAATTGTTTATTAAGTTTGCGTAAGATATACAACTGGAAGGTGCACAATGCCTATAAATATAGTCAGCGGTCTATAATTGATTAACTGTTGTTCCTCGACAGAAGAAGTGCTTCTAAAGGTGCTCAAAATAATTCAAACGGTTCTCGCTGTGTCACCTACTGACAGCAAACTAGATAATACACCATATTAACACTTGCAAAAGCTATTTGACACGTTTGAATTGGTTTGGACACGAAACCAAAAGAACGAAAATTGTATTTGTTGTATAGACTAAAAATTGTTTATTACGTTTGCGTAAGATGGAGGGTGCACAATGCCTATAAATATAGTCAGCGTTTTATAATTGATTAGAAAATGTTCAAAATAATTTGAACGAGTCTCTCTGTGTCACCTACTGACAGCAAACTAGATAATACACCATATTAACACTTGCAAAAGCTATTTGACACGTTTGAATTGGTTTGGACACGAAACCAAAACAACGCAAATTGTAATTGTTGTGTAGACTAAAAATTGTTTATTAAGTTTGCGTAAGATATACAACTGGAAGGTGCACAATGCCTATAAATATAGTCAGCGGTCTATAATTGATTAACTGTTGTTCCTCGACAGAAGAAGTGCTTCTAAAGGTGCTCAAAATAATTCAAACGGTTCTCGCTGTGTCACCTACTGACAGCAAACTAGATAATACACCGTATTAACACTTGCAAAAGCTATTTGACACGTTTGAATTAGTTTGGACACGAAACCAAAAGAACGAAAATTGTATTTGTTGTATAGACTAAAAATTGTTTATTACGTTTGCGTAAGATGGAGGGTGCACAATGCCTATAAATATATTCAGCGTTTTATAATTGATTAGAAAATGTTCAAAACAATTTGAACGAGTGTCTCTGTGTCACCTACTGACAGCAAACTAGATAATACACCATATTAACACTTGCAAAAGCTATTTGACACGTTTGAATTGGTTTGGACACGAAACCAAAAGAACGAAAATTGTATTTGTTGTATAGACTAAAAATTGTTTATTACGTTTGCGTAAGATGGAGGGTGCACAATGCCTATAAATATAGTCAGCGTTTTATAATTGATTAGAAAATGTTCAAAATAATTTGAACGAGTGTCTCTGTGTCACCTACTGACAGCAAACTAGATAATACACCATATTAACACTTGCAAAAGCTATTTGACACGTTTGAATTGGTTTGGACACGAAACCAAAAGAACGAAAATTGTATTTGTTGTATAGACTAAAAATTGTTTATTACGTTTGCGTAAGATGGAGGGTGCACAATGCCTATAAATATAGTCAGCGTTTTATAATTGATTAGAAAATGTTCAAAATAATTTGAACGAGTGTCTCTGTGTCACCTACTGACAGCAAACTAGATAATACACCATATTAACACTTGCAAAAGCTATTTGACACGTTTGAATTGGTTTGGACACGAAACCAAAAGAACGAAAATTGTACTTGTATAGACTAAAAATTGTTTATTACGTTTGCGTAAGATGGAGGGTGCACAATGCCTATAAATATAGTCAGCGTTTTATAATTGATTAGAAAATGTTCAAAATAATTTGAACGAGTCTCTCTGTGTCACCTACTGACAGCAAACTAGATAATACTCCATATTAACACATGCAAAAGCTATTTGACACGTTTGAATTGGTTTGGACACGAAACCAAAAGAACGAAAATTGTATTTGTTGTATAGACTAAAAATTGTTTATTAAGTTTGCGTAAGATATACAACTGGAAGGTGCACAATGCCTATAAATATAGTCAGCGGTCTATAATTGATTAACTGTTGTTCCTCGACAGAAGAAGTGCTTCTAAAGGTGCTCAAAATAATTCAAACGGTTCTCGCTGTGTCACCTACTGACAGCAAACTAGATAATACACCGTATTAACACTTGCAAAAGCTATTTGACACGTTTGAATTAGTTTGGACACGAAACCAAAAGAACGAAAATTGTATTTGTTGTATAGACTAAAAATTGTTTATTACGTTTGCGTAAGATGGAGGGTGCACAATGCCTATAAATATAGTCAGCGTTTTATAATTGATTAGAAAATGTTCAAAATAATTTGAACGAGTGTCTCTGTGTCACCTACTGACAGCAAACTAGATAATACACCATATTAACACTTGCAAAAGCTATTTGACACGTTTGAATTGGTTTGGACACGAAACCAAAAGAACGAAAATTGTACTTGTATAGACTAAAAATTGTTTATTACGTTTGCGTAAGATGGAGGGTGCACAATGCCTATAAATATAGTCAGCGTTTTATAATTGATTAGAAAATGTTCAAAATAATTTGAACGAGTCTCTCTGTGTCACCTACTGACAGCAAACTAGATAATACTCCATATTAACACATGCAAAAGCTATTTGACACGTTTGAATTGGTTTGGACACGAAACCAAAAGAACGAAAATTGTATTTGTTGTATAGACTAAAAATTGTTTATTAAGTTTGCGTAAGATATACAACTGGAAGGTGCACAATGCCTATAAATATAGTCAGCGGTCTATAATTGATTAACTGTTGTTCCTCGACAGAAGAAGTGCTTCTAAAGGTGCTCAAAATAATTCAAACGGTTCTCGCTGTGTCACCTACTGACAGCAAACTAGATAATACACCATATTAACACTTGCAAAAGCTATTTGACACGTTTGAATTGGTTTGGACACGAAACCATAAGAACGAAAATTGTATTTGTTGTATAGACTAAAAATTGTTTATTACGTTTGCGTAAGATGGAGGGTGCACAATGCCTATAAATATAGTCAGCGTTTTATAATTGATTAGAAAATGTTCAAAATAATTTGAACGAGTCTCTCTGTGTCACCTACTGACAGCAAACTAGATAATACACAATATTAACACTTGCAAAAGCTATTTGACACGTTTGAATTGGTTTGGACACGAAACCAAAACAACGCAAATTGTAATTGTTGTGTAGACTAAAAATTGTTTATTAAGTTTGCGTAAGATATACAACTGGAAGGTGCACAATGCCTATAAATATAGTCAGCGGTCTATAATTGATTAACTGTTGTTCCTCGACAGAAGAAGTGCTTCTAAAGGTGCTCAAAATAATTCAAACGGTTCTCGCTGTGTCACCTACTGACAGCAAACTAGATAATACACCGTATTAACACTTGCAAAAGCTATTTGACACGTTTGAATTAGTTTGGACACGAAACCAAAAGAACGAAAATTGTATTTGTTGTATAGACTAAAAATTGTTTATTACGTTTGCGTAAGATGGAGGGTGCACAATGCCTATAAATATAGTCAGCGTTTTATAATTGATTAGAAAATGTTCAAAATAATTTGAACGAGTCTCTCTGTGTCACCTACTGACAGCAAACTAGATAATACACCATATTAACACTTGCAAAAGCTATTTGACACGTTTGAATTGGTTTGGACACGAAACCAAAAGAACGAAAATTGTATTTGTTGTATAGACTAAAAATTGTTTTATTAAGTTTGCGTAAGATATACAACTGGAAGGTGCACAATGCCTATAAATATAGTCAGTGGACTATAATTGATTAACTGTTGTTCCTCGACAGAAGAAGTGCTTCTAAAGGTGCTCAAAATAATTCAAACGCTTCTCGCTGTGTCACCTACTGACAGCAAACTAGATAATACACCATATTAACACTTGCAAAAGCTATTTGACACGTTTGAATTGGTTTGGACACGAAACCAAAACAACGCAAATTGTAATTGTTGTGTAGACTAAAAATTGTTTATTACCTACCTATTATTCAGAATTCAATTGTAGTTATTTTTAAAATTAGATGATTGCAAATAAAATAGTATACATACCACGGTGGAAAGTTTCATCCCTGTCTCGAGATAAAGTTAACCTCGACGCTACGCGTCTCGGTAAACTACCTAATCTCTCGACAGTAATGAAACACTTCCCACCTCGGTATGTAATATACTATTATTAAGTTTGCGTAAGATATACAACTGGAAGGTGCACAATGCCTATAAATATAGTCAGCGGTCTATAATTGATTAACTGTTGTTCCTCGACAGAAGAAGTGCTTCTAAAAGTGCTCAAAATAATTCAAACGGTTCTCGCTGTGTCACCTACTGACAGCAAACTAGATAATACGCCATATTAACAGTTGCAAAAGCTATTTGACACGTTTGAATTGGTTTGGACACGAAACCAAAAGAACGAAAATTGTACTTGTTGTATAGACTAAAAATTGTTTATTACGTTTGCGTAAGATGGAGGGTGCACAATGCCTATAAATGTAATCAGCGGTCTATTATTGATTAACCGTTGTTCCTCGACAGAAAGGGTGTTTCTAAAAAATCTCAAAGTAATTCGAACTGTTTTCGCTGTGTCACCTACTGCTTCCAAGCTAGATAAAAAGTCGATTATACCGCTTGCAAAGGCTATTTGACAAGTTTGAATTGGTTTGGACATAAAACAAAAAGAACGAAAACTGTATTTGTTGTGTACTTTAAAAATTCTTTATTTCGGTTGCGTAACATATACAACTGGAGAGTGCAAAATGCCTATAAATATGGTCAGCGTTCTATAATTGATTAGCTGTTGTTTCTCGACAGGAAGAGTGCTTCTAAAAATGTTCAAAATAATTCGAACGAGTCTCGCTGTGTCACCTACTGATTGCAAACTAGATAAAACACCATATCAACACTTGCAAAAGCTATTTAACACGTTTGAATTGGTTTGGACACGAAACCAAAAGAACGCAAATTGTATTTGTTGTATAGACTAAAAATTGTTTATTACGTTTGCGTAAGATGGAGGGTGCACAATGCCTATAAATATAGTCAGCGTTTTATAATTGATTAGAAAATGTTCAAAATAATTTGAACGAGTCTCTCTGTGTCACCTACTGACAGCAAACTAGATAATACACCATATTAACACTTGCAAAAGCTATTTGACACGTTTGAATTGGTTTGGACACGAAACCAAAACAACGCAAATTGTAATTGTTGTGTAGACTAAAAATTGTTTATTAAGTTTGCGTAAGATATACAACTGGAAGGTGCACAATGCCTATAAATATAGTCAGCGGTCTATAATTGATTAACTGTTGTTCCTCGACAGAAGAAGTGCTTCTAAAAGTGCTCAAAATAATTCAAACGGTTCTCGCTGTGTCACCTACTGACAGCAAACTAGATAATACGCCATATTAACACTTGCAAAAGCTATTTGACACGTTTGAATTGGTTTGGACACGAAACCAAAAGAACGAAAATTGTATTTGTTGTATAGACTAAAAATTGGTTATTACGTTTGCGTAAGATGGAGGGTGCACAATGCCTATAAATGTAGTCAGCGGTCTATTATTGATTAACCGTTGTTCCTCGACAGAAAGAGTGTTTCTAAAAAATCTCAAAGTTATTCGAACTGTTTTCGCTGTGTCACCTACTGCTTCCAAGCTAGATAAAAAGTCGATTATACCGCTTGAAAAAGCTATTTGACACGTTTGAATTGGTTTGGACATAAAACAAAAAGAACGAAAACTGTATTTGTTGTGTACTTTAAAAATTCTTTATTTCGGTTGCGTAACATATACAACTGGAGAGTGCACAATGCCTATAAATATGGTCAGCGTTCTATAATTGATTAGCTGTTGTTTCTCGACAGAAGAAGTGCTTCTAAAAATGTTCAAAATAATTCGAACGAGTCTCGCTGTGTCACCTACTGATTGCAAACTAGATAAAACACCATATCAACACTTGCAAAAGCTATTTAACACGTTTGAATTGGTTTGGACACGAAACCAAAAGAACGCAAATTGTAATTGTTGTGTAGACTAAAAATTGTTTATTAAGTTTGCGTAAGATATACAACTGGAAGGTGCACAATACCTATAAATATAGTCAGCGGTCTATAATTGATTAACTGTTGTTCCTCGACAGAAGAAGTGCTTCTAAAAGTGCTCAAAATAATTCAAACGGTTCTCGCTGTTTCACCTACTGACAGCAAACTAGATAATACACCATATTAACACTTGCAAAAGCTATTTGACACGTTTGAATTGGTTTGGACACGAAACCAAAAGAACGAAAATTGTATTTGTTGTATAGACTAAAAATTGTTTATTACGTTTGCGTAAGATGGAGGGTGCACAATGCCTATAAATATAGTCAGCGTTTTATAATTGATTAGAAAATGTTCAAAATAATTTGAACGAGTCTCTCTGTGTCACCTACTGACAGCAAACTAGATAATACACCATATTAACACTTGCAAAAGCTATTTGACACGTTTGAATTGGTTCGGACACGAAACCAAAACAACGCAAATTGTAATTGTTGTGTAGACTAAAAATTGTTTATTTGCAATCACATTGTAATGTGTCAATTTCATGACATGACAACAGCTGGGAACTAGATGATTACTTGAAACTAGCCAGGAAATTATTACATACCCCGAAAAATATTACATACCTGAAGAGTGGGGTGTTTCCATGGTAACAAAACATTGAGTGGGTTGTTTTCATGGTAACAAAAATATTAGCTACATCAAGATACCTACCTATTATTCAGAATTCAATTGTAGTTATTTTTAAAATTAGATGATTGCAAATAAAATAGTATACATACCACGGTGGAAAGTTTCATCCCTGTCTCGAGATAAAGTTAACCTCGACGCTACGCGTCTCGGTTAACTACCTAATCTCTCGACAGTAATGAAACACTTCCCACCTCGGTATGTAATATACTATTATTAAGTTTGCGTAAGATATACAACTGGAAGGTGCACAATGCCTATAAATATAGTCAGCGGTCTATAATTGATTAACTGTTGTTCCTCGACAGAAGAAGTGCTTCTAAAAGTGCTCAAAATAATTCAAACGGTTCTCGCTGTGTCACCTACTAACAGCAAACTAGATAATACGCCATATTAACAGTTGCAAAAGCTATTTGACACGTTTGAATTGGTTTGGACACGAAACCAAAAGAACGAAAATTGTACTTGTTGTATAGACTAAAAATTGTTTATTACGTTTGCGTAAGATGGAGGGTGCACAATGCCTATAAATGTAATCAGCGGTCTATTATTGATTAACCGTTGTTCCTCGACAGAAAGGGTGTTTCTAAAAAATCTCAAAGTAATTCGAACTGTTTTCGCTGTGTCACCTACTGCTTCCAAGCTAGATAAAAAGTCGATTATACCGCTTGCAAAGGCTATTTGACAAGTTTGAATTGGTTTGGACATAAAACAAAAAGAACGAAAACTGTATTTGTTGTGTACTTTAAAAATTCTTTATTTCGGTTGCGTAACATATACAACTGGAGAGTGCACAATGCCTATAAATATGGTCAGCGTTCTATAATTGATTAGCTGTTGTTTCTCGACAGGAAGAGCGCTTCTAAAAATGTTCAAAATAATTCGAACGAGTCTCGCTGTGTCACCTACTGATTGCAAACTAGATAAAACACCATATCAACACTTGCAAAAGCTATTTAACACGTTTGAATTGGTTTGGACTCAAAACCAAAAAAACGCAAATTGTATTTGTTGTATAGACTAAAAATTGTTTATTACGTTTGCGTAAGATGGAGGGTGCACAATGCCTATAAATATAGTCAGCGTTTTATAATTGATTAGAAAATGTTCAAAATAATTGGAACGAGTCTCTCTGTGTCACCTACTGACAGCAAACTAGATAATACACCATATTAACACTTGCAAAAGCTATTTGACACGTTTGAATTGGTTTGGACACGAAACCAAAACAACGCAAATTGTAATTGTTGTGTAGACTAAAAATTGTTTATTAAGTTTGCGTAAGATATACAACTGGAAGGTGCACAATGCCTATAAATATAGTCAGCGGTCTATAATTGATTAACTGTTGTTCCTCGGCAGAAGAAGTGCTTCTAAAGGTGCTCAAAATAATTCAAACGGTTCTCGCTGTGTCAGCTACTGACAGCAAACTAGATAATACACCATATTAACACTTGCAAAAGCTATTTGACACGTTTGAATTGGTTTGGACACGAAACCAAAAGAACGAAAATTGTATTTGTTGTATAGACTAAAAATTGTTTATTACGTTTGCGTAAGATGGAGGGTGCACAATGCCTATAAATGTAGTCAGCGGTCTATTATTGATTAACCGTTGTTCCTCGACAGAAAGAGTGTTTCTAAAAAATCTCTAAGTAATTCGAACTGTTTTCGCTGTGTCACCTACTGCTTCCAAGCTAGATAAAAAGTCGATTATACCGCTTGCAAAAGCTATTTGACACGTTTGAATTGGTTTGGACATAAAACAAAAAGAACGAAAACTGTATTTGTTGTGTACTTTAAAAATTCTTTATTTCGGTTGCGTAACATATACAACTGGAGAGTGCACAATGCCTATAAATATGGTCAGCGTTCTATAATTGATTAGCTGTTGTTTCTCGACAGGAAGAGTGCTTCTAAAAATGTTCAAAATAATTCGAACGAGTCTCGCTGTGTCACCTACTGATTGCAAACTAGATAAAACACCATATCAACACTTGCAAAAGCTATTTAACACGTTTGAATTGGTTTGGACACGAAACCAAAAGAACGCAAATTGTATTTGTTGTATAGACTAAAAATTGTTTATTAAGTTTGGGTAAGATATACAACTGGTGGGTGCACAATGCCTATAAATGTAGTCAGCGGTCTATTATTGATTAACTGTTGCTCCTCGACTGGAAGAGTGTTTCTAAAAATGCTCAAAAGAATTCGAACGGTTTTTGCTGTGTCACCTACTGCTTGCAAACTAGATAAAAAGACGATTATAACACTTGCAAAGGCTATTTGACAAGTTTGAATTGGTTGGGACAAAAAACAAAACGAACGAAAATTGTATTTGTTGTGGACTCTAAAAATTGTTTATTACGGTTGCGTAAAATATACAACTGGAGAGTGCACAGTGCCTATAAATATAGTCAGCGGTCTAGAATTGATGAACACTTGTTCCTCGAGAGAAAGAGTGCTTCTAAAAATGCTTAAAATAATTCGAACGGGGTTCGCTGTTTCACATACTTCTTGCAAACAAGTTGAAAACGCGATATTAACACTTGCAAAAGCCATTTTACACATTTAAATAGCTTTGGACATAAAACAAAAAGAACGAAAATTGTATTTGTTGTGGACTCTAAAAATTGTTCATTACAGTTGCGTAACATATACAATTGGGGACGGCACAATGAAAAAAAATCGAAAAAAACTGAAAAATCACAAGAGTAAACACCTACTTCCGGTTATGCGATTTTTTTCAAAAGCTTGCTGTCTCATATACATAGTACACAAAACTTATATATGAAGTTTCAACGCCATACCGCTTTTCGTTTTTGAGATATTCTGTTCACAGACACACAGACAGACACACAGACCAATGAAAAAAAATATGTTTTTTGGGATCAGGGGACTCTAAAACGTGAAGATCTGTTGAAAACTCAATTTCGAATCTTTGGGGTGAGTCCAATACTTCCTTTGTTGTAAACGGAAGTAAAAATAGACAAACTTGTAATATGATATGTTTTTCTGACTTTTTCCATTGTCTAGGGTGTAAATCACACAACGTTTCGGGAGTTTTGATCTACTCCCGTCTTCAGGTGTTCCTGGTTAGTCCTGAACACGAGAGTAGATCAAAACTCCCGAAACGTTGTGTGATTTACACCCTAGACAATGGAAAAAGTCAGAAAAACATATCATAATAGACCACTGCCAAAAAATGACATTCAGAGAAAAACTTGTAATACATAATTCCGCGACCAGGGGCACAAGCGCAATAGAGTCCCTGTATATAGTTATACTGATGGGGCCACAATTATACCGATGGGGCCACAATTATATATAACAGCAATGAGATAACATGAATAACAAAATAGAATGCTTGAGTAAGAAAGAGATGGCCATACGAAAAAATTATTTTAGTAGGCATGTTTAGTTGACAAATGTCATAATTAAATTAAGCGTCAAGCCTTCTAGAATATTTGCTACTATGTTTATCTCTTTCTTACTCAAGCAATACGAATTATTTTCTTGTTCATGTTATCTCATTGCTGTTATATATAATTGTGGCCCCATCGGTATATAACAGCAATGAGATAACATGAACAACAAAATAAAATGTTTGAGTAAGAAAGAGATGCCCATACAACAAAATTATTTTAGTAGGCACAATTAGTTGACATATGTCATAATTAAAGTAAGCGTCAAGCCTACTCGTATATTTACTACTACGTTTATCTCTTTCCTACTCAAGCAATATGTGTTATCTTCTTATTCATGTTATCTCATTGCTGTTATACAGTGCTATTATACAAAATGCGAACATAGGTAGTCAAATGAGTTAGAATACAGTTTATGGGCTTTGTATGCGTTAGACAGAAATAGACATATACGATTTAAAATCTAGTATCCTAGGATTCAGTGTTTTCTGAAAACAAACACCTTCATTCTGCGGATGCTAGATGTTAATCGCATATATGTCTATTTCTGTCTAACGCATACAATGCCCATAAACTGTATTCTAACTCATTTGACTGCCTATGTTCGCATTCCGTATAATTGCACTGTATATAATTGTGGTCCCATCGGTATATATATACAGGAACTCTAAAGTACAATAGAGTACCTGTATTAGTAATACAGGTACTCTAAAGCCATATATCTAATACTTACTATATTGCTAGCGGCTATGAGTGGGAAACTCACCAAGGAATTGAGACAGACAACCAACTTTTCAATGTACCGATAGGGCCACAATTATATATAACAGCAATGAGTTAACATGAACAAGAAAATAACTCGTATTGCTTGAGTTAGAAAGAGATAAACATAGTAGCAAATATTCGAGAAGGCTTGACACTTAATTTAATTATGACATTTGTCAACTAAACATGCCTACTAAAATAACTTTTTCGTATGGCCATCTCTTTCTTACTCAATCATTTCATTTTGTTATTCATGTTATCTCATTGCTGTTATATATAATTATGGCCCCATCCGTATAATGGTGAGCTGTGTGCAAGCGCGGCGGCGTCGTCCGGCCAATGGGGAAGTGGTCAAGTTTAAAATTCGCTTCTAAAAGCGGAGTTCGAATTCTCACGCATGCGCACGAGACGCGTTATACTCTAAGTGAGACTATGTCGGCGCCGTAATGTTTTCTGACGTTTCCAGGCCCTACTAGCAATATATGTGTATTATATATATATCTAAAGCACAACGAACTGTCGCGCGTTAGTTGAAGAGACAAATTTTCTCTAGAATTTTAAGCTGAATTCAAAAATGTAATAATATACCGGGTGTTCTATTTAAAATAAGAGTTAATAAAAAACATAGACAAAAAAACAAAAGAAACCCATTTTAGAAGTATTCAACTGGAAAATCACCTATCTCACATCAATACACATACAAAATGTAATAAAAATGTAAAGTTTAAAAAAAAATCGTTAGAGCCGTTTTTGTAAAAATCGAAAAAAACTGAAAAATCACAAGAGTAAACATCTACTTCCGGTTATGCGATTTTTTTCAAAAGCTTGCTGTCTCATATACATAGTACACAAAACTTATATATGAAGTTTCAACGCCATACCGCTTTTCGTTTTTGAGATATTCTGTTCACAGACACACAGACAGACACACAGACCAATGAAAAAAAATATGTTTTTTGGGATCAGGGGACTCTAAAACTTGAAGATCTGTTGAAAACTCAATTTCGAATTTTTGGGGTAAATCCAATACTTCCTTTATTGTAAAAGGAAGTAAAAAAGCGTCTTGAACTAAAACTGCAGCGGGCTGCATAGAAACCTCAGTCCTGCATTAATCCATGAGGCTGTGGTCAACTGCCCGGCCTCCTGGATTAGTGCGAGACTGACGTCTCTACGCGGCCCGCCACATTTGTATATTTTTTGTGATTCTGAGGCCAGCGTACTTTGGCGCCATCTGTTGTGTTTTTGATCAATTATCTGTAACGTAGGCGCAACTTTCTAGATTAATATTAATCCAGGAGGCCGTGGACGTATGCAACCAAAGGCACAAGCGCAATAGAGTCCCTGTATATAAATATACAGGGACTCTAAAGCGCAACGTACTGTAGCGCCTCTACAAACTATAAAAAACGCCTTGAACTAAAAATGCGGCGGGCTGCGTAGAGACGTCAGTTTCGCAGTAATCCAGGAGGCCGTGGTCAACTGTCAATAACTTATTAAAGTGTCTAATAGATAGCGCCACGGGGAGCACATATGCCAACTATCTCAGAACGCGGTTTTAACTGAATTGGAACGGCTATGTAAGGCATTAACGGAAACAGATTAAGCTGGCTATGGTCTTAATAGAAACACGTTTATTAGTCTCATATTAATTCAGAAAGCTGTGTGCTTTAGTAACGCGCTTCTCTGTACAGATGGCGCTGTCTTAGAAATACAGTTTTCAGAATGATTAAGTTACAATGTTGGCAAACGATTGCAGTGAAGCGAAGATAGCCGAATTGTGATGTGCGCTAACAGCTGATTTGTTACGAAAATGGCGATTCACATATCCATGTATCAGAAAAGTTTACTATTCGTTTAATAATCTGTCCTGTGTAGAGAACTGCACTCGAAAAGGTACTTAGACGAGCGTTTCCAGCTCAGCGCAGCTGTCTGGCGGCCGCTCGACCCGCTGTCAAAAAGTGTGGTTATTTGTGTTGCGTTTTCCAGACTGATCACTGATCAGCCACATAAGTCAGATTTCCCCTCAGTTTGTGTTGTTTTCCCAGCCTTATCTTTAGCACACAAGCAGTAGATTTGCAGATTCGGTTCCCTTGAACTTAGTGGGTCATATGACCAACTGTATGTATGCTCAATATTTAATTGACACTAATTTAAATTAATTGAACTTATTGTTTTTCTCTGTTTGGTGTGTTGCTGTGTTAATTGCAAATAACGACCTCGACCAGATTTAGATTTATTGTGCCTCTTTTGTGTCGCAGGATTCGAAGATGCCAGGAACCAGTCTGGTGGTGCCGGTCGTCCTATGGGGAAAATATGCACCAACACATTGCATATCGTGTATCTATCTGTCGAAGGACCAGAAAACGCTAGCTACTGGCTGCTACGATGGACAGATTTGTTTATGGTAATTATGCAACAATACGAGACACAGCTATTAGTAACAATTGCCTTGCAGGCAAGTGGATCCGGACACCTTGCAGATGACTCCTCGCTGCCTGCTTGTGGGGCACACAGCGCCAGTTTTGTGTATATCCAAAGCTTCTATCATTCAAGATAACAACTACATTGTCTCCAGTTCGGAGGCAGGGGAGATGTGCACGTGGGACTTGGTTGATGGAAAGTGCAGGGAAGTCGTGAAGTTGCCCCAAGTACATACCAACATGCAGGTTAGTTCCGTCTATTGTTAACGTATTTATGTCTGCCTGGATTGGAACTGTGTTAAAGAACAGATTTCTATTAATTTTTGAAAGTGTAAGAGATAAATACTTAATGAACTATTGAAGTGCCGTAGATTAAAGTAGATAAGCAATGTATTATATTCGTGAGTTCTAATTTTGTATATTTGGTTTTCGTTTTAAAGTTTGTTGCACGGTCATGGATAGAAATTTATTCAAAACTTGACTATAACAGACTTGAATGCTCTTTATAATCAAACAAATTAAGTGGAGTGGTTTAGCATACTGTTAATTTTTTATTAAGAATGATTATTTTGTAATTGAGGATTGTAAAATAGAACAATCCTGATCTTTCTAATGCATTATATGTACTTCTCCAGTCGAATAACACCTTGAAAAGCAGGATTTTTGTACCAACAGCAGGCGCTGGTGTTTACTTCCATGATTAATTAATAAATCCCAATTTATTTCTTTTTTGACGTATGGCTTTGTGCGAGTACGAATTTATCAAAAAGATAAAATGGATTTTAGAAATCACAATGCACGATGGAAAAATTGAGATAGTACAGAATTGTGGTTTTGACTATAAATGATAAGATGTGCTTTCAGAAACAACATTTGAGGTTTGTGTTATTGTTATATTAACAATAAGATAAAGCAATCTATTACAGAAATTAGGAAACCTTAGATTGTACATAATAGGTGTGTTTTGATTGCCATGTAACAATAACTGTGGAATCTGTTTTAATAACTATCGAGAGATCCAAAAAAAACTGTTCCTCAGCGGGCTGTGGAAATTCAACGTATGAATAATATGTTGGTGACACTGTACGTCAATGTCAAATTTGAGGTTATCAGGTTAGGTTTTCCGTCAGTTATGACACAAAATGACGCAAATCCTAACCTGCTAACCTCGAATTTGACATTGACGTACAGTGTCACCAACATATTATTCATACGTTGAATTTCCACAGCCCGCTGAGGAACAGTTTTTTTTTATCTCTCGATACTAATTTAATACCTACAGCACAACCATTCTAACTTTGCAGTCCAGGTAGGTCATTGAAGGCGCTGTGATGATAATTGATTCCACTAATTTGGTAATATCAGGTGACCATAAATGGTTGTGATTTTTTTTTTCTTAGGTTGGCACTGTTTATGTTAGTGGCACTGTAAGTCTATATCAAAGTCGAAGTTAGCAATTTCATGAAACTGACACAAAACCTAACATGCTAACCGCGAATTTGACATAGACTTACAGTGCCACCAACATAAACAGTGCCAACCTAAGAAAAAAAATCACAAACCATTTATGGTATTAGTAGCGGCGATTGTAGAATTAGTAACATTTGTCTTCACACTGCAATGTGTAGTGTAGGTTTTGGATTATGCCAAGAATTTAGTTTTAAGCATCGCATCGCAGAGAATTTGCTGTTACTACAATTGTGTTTGTTAATTTAGTGCGCAAAAACTCGATTCTTTAGCGTAATTACTTACATTTCAAAGTTTTTAGCATGCCACTGATGTATCCCATCATATTACCTAAATCAGGTTAACAAATTAATGTCAGTTTGATAGATGTCAAAAGTTGTTACCAATATGAAGCTTAGAAATTACTAGATTCTAATATTAGTTGTTTTTTGCCGGCTGCAAAGCTACTATTGTTCAGCTCTACCTAACTTTAGCTCGTGTACAGTGTGGTTGAGAATCAGTATTATAAATTCTTGCGGCGCATTCTCTGATTCGCCATTGTAATGCACATAAAGTCTCTAGTATTTTAACTTTTCACTAGTTATATGCTCAGAAATAGTAATTATTATTATAATCATCTTCACTGGGACCATATTTTTTATTTGGTGTTCTCTACCTCGGCTCTCAACCCGTCATTTCAACGGATCAGAACTGGCAAAGTACTAGTGAAAGGTACAATTTTGCGATGGCTAGTTCTGAACGGCTAAAATGCAGTATCATAGACCACTTCCGCCTCATGCGCATAAGGTATAATTTTAAGTTTGCTACAGCTTAAGATTTGTGTGTACGTAATACACACTGTTCTATCATTTGTTTGACCATTGCTTTTCGGGGGTTTTCTGCGCTTGCGCTGCAAACGTCAAACCCAGTGGGGACGCTATACTGAAGTTTTCCATATTATTATTGCAAGTGATTTATCAATACCGGTTTGGAGGCATAATTAGAGCTTTGTTTGAATTAATTATTATCACATATAATCTCATTAAATCTTTCCAGAATTTTTTTTTAGTGCGGTCCAACAACGTTGTATTAATTCGCCCGAGCGGGACACGAGGCAAATTAGGACGTTGTTGGAATGCACGAAAATAATTTCCAGATATGAGTTAATGCTCAAATGCAGATTCGGTAAGAATTTCTGTTTTTTCTCGAGTCTTGGACATATATATATAATAATGGTGAGGCACTAACACCCCATGAAGGAGCTTGGCCTGCAAGGCGGAAGGTTAGAGCTTCCGTATCCTCGCTCTCACACCCGACTGTCGCGTGTCAAATTCATGACACGTGGTGATGTGGTGAGCACCACGCATTAGACAGCCGCATTATTACCCCTTGTTCTTTCGAACGCAGGTTCCCAATTATTTAAAGCGACTGGGTAGGCCGCCCGCCAGGCATCGATCTGGGATTTGAACTCCAGACTTCCGCGCCGCAGTCCGATGCTCTAACCATCTGAGCCACGCTGGCGCGTCTTGGACATAACTGTATTTTATGTAACTATTTTTTTTCTTTTTACTCTTTAATCTAGCAAAAGACTATTATTGTTATTTTCTGTGCTACACAATGCAGAAGCTAAATGTGATTTAGGGAGACTACTAAACTTATAATTTTATTGACTTTTTCAAATGTTATAGCAAGTTTGTACTACTGTCACATTCTGATTAACAAGAAAATAGATGTAAAGATAACCGTCATGTTAATTATTTTAGCGTTTACCACTCCTACAGATACAACGAAAGGTGTGACTCATGCATTGCTGTTTTCAAATTGCAAACTTTGAGGGTGTCCTATTTAGCAACTTTTTTTATTGCTTCGAGGGTGCTCCAATCTCCACAACGGAGGCTTTGTTTAGTTTTGTATTGATTAGTAGCAGATTTATAATCTGAATGTTTTTACAGAGTGTTCAAATAGACACATATAAGGATTGACATGGATTATAAAATCAGTGTTTTAAATGTGTCTAATAATATTTTAAAGCAGTAAATATTTAAATCGATATGACTGTGATTGTATTATTATCGTGGCAGCCTTTTATGTATTTTTCATTTGTACACTGGACTGACAACTACTACAGGAACATTTGTATCTGTGAAAAACTTGTCGTGGAATAGTAATTTTTGTATAACTTGTTGCAGCTAACTTTATTGCTGGTGTGTAGGTTATTGCCATTTTTGTTGTAAATAGAGATATCTTATTTAAATTAACACAATTTTATCAGCCACACGTAAAAAGTTGTTGAACTTCAACTTTTAACCCCGAGTTCAAAGCTTTCTGAGCTATTTTAAGTGCCATCTAAAAGGTCTATATATTTCTATTGCTTTTTCACAGTAGTGAAAATATCACAGTGATTTTTTAAATTGTTGTTTACTACTTATACTACATAATAGTATTTGTAGATGATCATACAGTTTTCATCACATGTTAGTTGTCAGCATGTTCAGTTTTAACATTATTTAGTTTGCGACTTATGCAAAATCATGAGATTTACCAAAGGAAATTATATTTTAAATGTGTGAATAGGATAGATATTGAGCTTAAGAGTTATTCGCTCACAATTAATGTGTTTTTATTCCATTATAATTTCTGTTTTCAGTTGAAAAAATTAATTTCTAAAACTGGTGTTTGTTGTTCCGTTATTAAATTTCTAAAAATTAACCAAGCGTTGGCCTTCAAAACCCATTCCTAAAATAGCTGAAGACACTTGAAATGAAGTAGTTAATGAGCAGGGTCGTGTTTGCGAGTGAATAGTTAATGTAAATAGACGTGGTTTGTTCAATGACTACAGATAATTCACACGTGACACTAATGGAGATAATCTGCTAATTTTATTTTACGCGCGGCATTCATCCGCGTAAGTGGCTATTAACTTATAGTAATTTTGTAATTGTAAAGAATCCAGTTATCTGCTTGACAAACGATTGAATTTAGGGGACATGTATGTCATTGTAAAACATTCTCTTAAGGCTCATGATTTTTATGATTTACTGGTTTCCTCTAACTCATTGCAGTTGAAGAGCTTGTATCCTAAATGACACAACACTGGGAAAGATGCCACTGCCATGGCTGGAAACTTCTAGGCAGATACTTTTAATTTCTTGAACTGGTTTTCACTGCTTAGAGCTAATGTTAATATCTTTTGCGCAGGCAGCAGCATTGGGCTAAATTAGATAAAAGTGGAATTGTTAGCATAGCCAAGATTATTGTATTTAACTTTGTTTATGCGGGCTGTTGTCTAAATAGATAAATGCAGACTTTCTCATCTTCTATTGCAAATGAACTGTTTTATCAATTTCACCACTTTTTTATTTAAAAAAATGTTTTTGAACAGTGTCCAAATCCAAATTTTGGTTACAATGACGTATATTAGACAATAAAAAATTATAAACTATTCATTCGAAATTTTGGTATTAAAGTGGCCAAGACACGATTTTCCATTATCTTTCTTCGAGTGCAGATGTAAGAGTAGTAATGTGCGTTGGCTAAATACCCAGTGGGTCGAGTATTTAGAACTGGGTATTTACCCCTGCCTCGGGTAAATACCTAAAAACTGGGTATTTAGTAAGTTAATACAGAGAGATCAATAAAAAAACCAATTAGGGCAGGCTGTGATATGTGTTATACGTTTGGTAGTACTGAAGTGTATTGTCAGTCTATGTCAAATTTGAGATTAAAAGGTTAGGTTTTGTTTGTCGTTTGACACAGACTGACGCAAAACTTAACCTGCAAATATCGAATTTAACATAGACTGACACTACACTTCAGTACTGCCAAACGTATAACACATATCACAGCCTGCCCTAATTGGTTTTTTTATTGATCTCTCGTTATTTATAAAGCTAAGTTAACTTTTACTCACCTAATAGTGTTATTTTAATAAAATAAGCTATTCTTCATTCAGAATCGCGAGAGTAAAATCTGTAGCGCAAGTTAAAGATATCGACAATACCTTCTATCTTTATGCTTGTCACCATGAGGTATAATAAATGTCGTTCCCAATTTAAAAAAAAAACACTTTATTTCAACCATTTAACCAGGCAAAATATTACTTTAAAAGTAGATTGAGTAGTAGCATCTTCTCAAGGCTGTATATTAATTTACAAAAACAACCAGGGGGTCTCTCCAAAAAAAAAAAAAAAAATTATAAAGTTCCTATGAAGTATGTAATTTTTTTCAATAATCAGTTGCATGCATATAACATCAAATTATTGTGTAGAGAATCAAGTACTACTAATAACTTTTTTATTGACAATAAGTTAACTAGTATTTAATAATTTCGAAAGCTTTACTAATCAATGTGATGAACAAAATCATTAAATGTTTTGTCATTATGGAAGCTATACAGAGAGTTTATTATAACGCACAATGTGTAAATGCGTTTATTTTAATATGCAATGTGGAAACGTTACTGAGTATGTAAAAACATAGTATATTCTACGGAGGAAAGAATTCTGTTGATCTAATGGTATAAAGACTTCATTTTACAGCAAGTATGTGGGTTATTACATGTTACATTCCCTTTTGTTATTTGTGATGTTTCTTTTTCAATAAAATTACGGTTCATATATTGCATTTTAAAATAAATGCATTTACACATGGTGTGGCGAATTCTTAGAAACCAAATGTAACAATCAAATCCTCATGGAAACGGGAATACCACATTGCGCATTAAAATAAATTCACTGTATATTAACTATAATCCATGTACGACTTTTTTGGGACAGAGTTGGCTATGGTTTTTTCTTTTTATGTAGGACTAACTGATTCAATGATGTAGCGGATGCAACTTTTTTTTCTGTCAGCGTCTGATCAACGTTTTCTTGCCACCGCATTGCCAGATTTATTATTTTAATATTCGTAAGAAAATAAATGATTTATCAAGTGTCTAAAAATAATTTTAATTTCCGTCAAAGGAAAAGTCAAAATGCCCTAAATAATTTTGTTACAACCAAAATTTCCATTAAACAAGGCTACTTCCAATTTAAAAAGGGCAGACCAGATTTAAAATAACACGAGTTGATGTCGAGACTAGAGAATATATTTGCTATATGTTAAAATGATGCATTATAGACCAAGACCCCACAACACCTGAAATACTAGTCATAGTGGCAAGCTCGGTAGATAGTAAATCTTTTTATATTGCTCAAGTAAGTGTCAAAACCGCAAGTATGGCAGCCGAACTGCGGTTACAAATATTAATGGCGGCTTTTGAAAATTGTTAATGAAATTAAATTAAATTAATTTGGCATCAGTTTGTGACGTCTTTATCCTTCCACACCAGCAAGGAAGCAAACAAGCAAGCATATAAAATAAAGTGGCATATTCATAGCATGTACACAATTCTTATCCAAATTGCAATAAACATTAATATTGAATGCTTTTCTTATGCATTTTCGTTTCTGTCGTCAATTGTCAAATCATTTCAATTTTGCATCCGTAATTTAAACAGAGATCCGGCAACAATGTACCTATTCAGAAAATATAACCTTAAACTGAAAACAACCTAACCTAACACAAAAAGTGTCACTTTCCATTAGGGAGTTTAGTTGCCACAGAAGTACTGCCAAAAAAATTACTAGATGTTGATATCCTCCTCTGACCCAAAAAGATCGTAAACGGCATATAAGGCTTACAACAAATGCTGAGTTTTAATAAGTTACATATTGAATTAGTATCGAGTTAACAGAAAGGGTAAATGTATGCTATTGGCGTTTATTTTGAATATGTTAGCTATATTTTTTTTTTTATTTATTAGTTGTTTAAGGACTCTTTGTTTTGTTAAATTTAAAAAGGTATTTTCAATGTCACCAAATAGATGAAGCCTTGACGCTTAATTATTATTATTTAAGCACTAGCAAGGTTGCGTTGTATATTGTGTGTTTTACCAACAGCAACATAGGCATATGTTTCATAACCTCAAAATCAAAATACTTGTTTTAAAAAGTTGATTTACGTAGGAATAGGAAAACGGTCGGATTTTCATGGTAAAACCTTATCAAAAATGTATCGCTGTATCGCATTGTTTGATTGTCGTTGGATGAAGGTACAGATAAATTAAATGAAAGATTACTGTAACGGTATAAGGGGTTACAGATTATGTATGTATGTATGTATGTATTAAAAATAATCTGGTCACCTTAGGTTATTTACCAGACTGAAATCGGCATTATAAAAAACGAACTGCAATACAGTATAAAATGAAATAGGTATAATTAGAGTCCCTGTATAGTATTGTTAGGTTTGTTACAATGAAGGTGCCTTGACATCAATTTGTCATATTTGTCTCTTATCAGGGCCTGCTATAGAACAAATACGTCAAATTGACATCAAGGCACCCTAGTTAAATTAAGAATTGAGACATGTGCGATGCCTGCTTTTTATTGGTTGGGTTCAATCTAATGGAGTATATACTTTTATCTTCATCCGTGTTGTTATAGCGTCTTAACCAAATTAATTTTAGTATCGTTAAGAGCTTCATTACCGCACTGAGTGCGGTAATGGATATTACCGCATTCAGTGCGGTAATAGACAGATATTACCGCACTCAGTGCGGTAATGAATATTACCGCACTCTTTTTATACAGTGAACCAGAGTTTATTGATGAAGATAAAATATTGAACAATACACGTTTGCTTATGGCACACAACGAAACTCGTTTGATTGCCGCAAAACTCGGCTCACCGCCTCGTTTTGGCAATCAAACTGGTTTCGTTAAGATGCTCATAATCAAACTTGTATCGTTAATATCTATTATTTTATCCTATTATGTTATTATGACAATAACTCCTTAGCAACGAGTTGCGTTAAGATGCATTTAACAGCACTAGTGTTGTTAAGAAAAATAACATAACGATACTTTATTAGCATTTAATCACATGTTGACAGCACTGAAGTATATTGTCAATCTATGTCAAATTCGATGTTAGTAGGTTAGGTTTTGTTTGTTATTTGACACAAACTGACGCAAAACTTAACCTGAAAATCTCAATTTTAACGTAACCTGACAGTGCTACCAACAATACAGTATTGAGTTTTTATCTTACTAGTGATACCACCACTCGCTGTTATAAGTATCATTAATAACCATTTTTCCTATTTTTTAAAATATTAGTATTTTAGGATAAAGTAAACTGTGTTACGATATACGTAACGTTATCTGCTGTCTACATTACTCGAGAATTTTAAAGAACTTGCTCCTAACGTCGCTCGTTCATTCAAACTATTCTCTCGTAATGTAAAAAGCTTGATAACGTTACTTGCATTGTAAATTACTATTACACAATTTGACAACTTGTTTTTCAAACTGAATAACAAAATATCTAACTACATTTGCTATTACTATGACAGTTTGCGCAGCGCTTAACTGTAAAAATAGAACAAATCAGGCATTTTCTTTTCAGAGGGGTTTTAAAAAAAAGTATAGATGGATCTTCCTTGTATAATCAGCATTTCACATGAGAGCAATGGCTAATAAAATTTTAGTGGCAACAATATCTATGACATTATATTATAGACTATTCAGTAAAATAAACTGTAGTGGCTATTGTAAAAGATCTCTAAACTCTTGGCTATTATACTATACTTGGCGCACCGAACAAATATAGTGAAGCAGGCAACCCAAATGACATATTACAAAGCTTGCTAGATTACTATTACCATTGATTAACTAAGTAGAAGAAGATACGCAGCTTTACGGAGCTGATTGTGCTGTAGAAATGTAGCGACCTACAGATGGCGCGTCTCTCGCCGTTTTTACCGAAACTTTTTCAGTTTGCCGGCAACAGCTGTCGTGCGAACATCTAGCGTTGGTTGGATCGTGCTCTGCAGGGCCCCCGCAACCGCGCTTGCAACGCGTGCACCGCACGCAGGCGCCGCTCTAAAGGGGCGCCAAACCGGAGATTTGTATACAGTTTGAATTTTTATTTCATACTGATGTCAAAAATGACATTTTTCGGATTATTTATGGTACAAAAAATGGAACATTAAAATCCTAGTACTTGAAAGTAAAATTTTAAAATTCAAGTACGTGTTCCTGCATTCAATGTCAGGTTACAGCATATGCTGCTACAAGAGTATCGCCGTACCAATTATTGTAATAATAGTCCGCTGCAACGAATTGTAGGAACTGTTAATAAGACAAATAAAGCTGATATTATTGGAATACCATTTAACACTTTTATTAGGCATATAAAATCTTTATTTGATATGTAACCCAGCAACCCTGCATGCATGTTTTTTTTCGTTACTGTTATTTTATTTTCTTTATATGGTAAATATTAACTTTTGTTGTATTTGGCTGTTTTTTTAGTATAATATTGTAAATGGTATAATCCGTTGAATAAACATTATTATTATTATTATTAGGTATTATTAAAATGATACGTCAGTTGTTGACATGAAATTTGAAATGATTTACAACTTTTTATTTAAAATTCATTAAACTTGCAGTATGAAATAAACCGTTGTATTCACCACGAACGAAAAGTGTTTTTAAAGGTCCTCGCAAGTAATTCCAATTTTCTGGTCTTTAAAATGCCACTTTTCGTTCTAGATAAATAAACTGCTATTAATTTTTCAACAATTTCAAACGATTCCAATGAACAAAGCACTAAGGCACTAAAGAAATTATTTTTTTTTATCTCAATTCAAAATATAATGTTCGTTGACATAATGACCTATTCCTATTGTGACAGAAAACATTATATTTTTGTAATCTAATAGCTATTCCTTTAGCTTTAATTATTAAATATAATAAAATCGATTGGTTAGTTAATTCTGTGTGCAATATGCAATACCCTGAATAAAAATTATGATAATCTTTTCGAGGAATAACTTGCTCAAGCTGGAAAACTAGCAGCCGCTCTTGACATAGAGCAAGGTTTTCCTCCGTTAAATACTGTTAGACGAAACCAAAATTGTTCGATTATGAACAGAGGTATGAGACACCTCAAGATCCAAAAACCACGCTTAAAATAAATTTCTTTTTTAAAAATAATTGATCAAACACTAAGTTCTTTAAATAGTAGATTTGAAATTATATCTGATTATGAGAACGTTTTTGTTTTTTTAGTGATATTTTTAAATTAAATGAAGAGGATCTTTTAAAAAGCTGTCGTGCTCTACAACAAAAGCTAACTAATCAGAAAAAGAAGGAGACTGAAGTAGAAGAAAATGATTTATTTAACGAGATTAAAGCCCTAAGGTTGTTTTCATTACCTGAAGCGTCAAATCCTTTCGACTTCTACAATATATATTTGAAAACAATCTAACCTCATATCTACCAAATATTACCATTACATTAAGAATATTGCTTACTTTACCTGTGTCTGTAGCTTCTGGTGAGAGATCCTTCTCAAAATAAGTAATAAAAAAAAGTCTTTGCGGTCTACCATGTTACAAGAAAGATTATCTGGTTTGGCAATCTTAGCTATAGAGCAAGAGATCCTCCATAAAATTCATTTTGGCAATATTATAAAAGAATTTGCAGCAGCCAACTCCAGAAAAAAACCTATTTAATTTTTGGATGATTGAATGTTTTATTTGTTTATTGTTTGGTTTGCTTTTTCCTTTGTAACAAATTTAAAGAAGAATAAAATTTTAGTTTTTAAAATCTGTGTTGTTTCATTACAAAATTAAAATAAAATGTGTTTTTGCATTTCGCTCAAATGTTTAAACAGCTACAAGAATATTACAGCAAACCAGGAAATTTAAAAAACATATGTAACAGCTTAAAGTTTTTATGCTTCAAAATATTATTTATATAAGTACTACATACAGGGTGTTATGAAAATGAGTGCAAATATTTTAACCAATGATTGAGCTCACCAATTTCAACAACTTTTCTATTTATCGTTTTTCATTTAATCGCATATTTTTTCAATCATTTATCTCCCCTAAATTTGACAAGCCGCTTGGTAAGCAAATCTACGTTAAAGGTAAATGACACAAGGTATATTATAAAACTGCAAAGTTTTTGCGCAAAAAACATGCGGTTTAATAACTTACCTACCTCAATTGATAAGGTACGTTGCTGATCATATGTGAACTAAAGGTTTTATCAGTAACTATGCAGTTTTTACTGGTTTGCATATCAAAGAAATTTTTTTTGTGTTCTGTTCGATTAAATTGGGATGCGCAAATTGCAGGCTTTTAGAAGAAGATAGTTTTTAATTTTTTTAATTTTTGGCAGGTTTAAAATATATATATCTTTATCAGGAGAAACTAAAGCTGTAGTAAAGTAATAGGTCTATATTCTCTGATACTACGACTATGTTTTTATTTGATGCATTGGGAGTTGTTGTAACTATTAACCGATCAGCATCACTTTCAGCTTGAGAGCAGGGATATTATTTGCAGCTAAAGTTTCTTTTGAAAAATCAATAAAACGACATGAAAGACATTTGCCAGAAGTTTTTCTTGATACAACTTTAAAAACCTGTCTCTTTCAAATCGAATATCTGGTGCAGTTTTCGTTTTTAGACGTCGGTCTCTTTCAGCACATTTTATTCTATGTTTCTGATAATCGACAAAAACACTTGCTTTTTCGATAATTACGTACAATAAAATTAATTTATCTAAAATTGCACCATACTGTTGAACAAGTTGCCATTTGTTTTTATGTAATAACATTCCTCCGTCCGTCACAAACAGAAAAATCTATTAATTCAGTAATATCTTTTGGAAATTCTACAAAGAGGTTGTAGAAAACACATTTTTAGGCGTTGGAATTTAAACGTATGTATTCGTATGTTATATTTAAATCTATTTAATCTATTTAAATTTGAGTTAATTTAACAATTTAGAATTTTATTTGTATATAATGTTTATTAAATAATAATAATAATAATCGTACAGAATAAAAATTAACCTTTTAATGCTATATTTATAATTACTGAGTAATTCAGAAATAAAGTTATTTTGCCGCTTTAAAGACGCTATTTTTAATTTTTGATAATTTTTAACATACAATTTGAGATCAGCGACCCAAAAAACCCTATATAGATAAGAAATAAAGTTCGAATAAAAAAAATACGCTTTTTCGCCATCTTGGATCCGCCATTTTGTGTTTTAGTTGAGTTTTAATGTCAAATTCGTAATCAGCGACCCCAAAAACCCCTACACATCTAATAAAAATTTAAAAAAAAAATAAAAAATTAGACCCTTGACTCCATTTTGTAGACGCCATTTTTGTTTTTAGACCAATTTTGAGGCCAGATTCGTAATCGGTGAACCCCAAAACCTTATGTTATCAAATGTCAGGCAATGGTTTAAATAAATAACGAAGTTATATTTTTTTTAATTAAGAATATATTAAAAAACACTTATTTGTTAATAACAATTGAAAAAATAAAAAGCACACCTTCTCACATATGGGGAACTTTTCTATAAACTTTTTCCGAAATAATAAAAAAAAAATATTATGTGTTTTTCTCGTATTTGTTTACACTTGTCTCTTTTTCAAACTTTGACGTTTTTATACTATTGGAGAAATTACTTTCTAAATATTCGTATTGTGAACGATTAACCTGGGTTTTTCCAATAAAAATACGAACTCAAGTAAATGAACAGGGGAAACCAAATATTTTGGAAATTGATAGTGAATCTAGTTTTCCCATATTTCGCCGTTAAAATACAAATACCTACGAAACAAATAGATATTAACATATGTATCGTTGGCAACGCGTGCCGTATTATTAAAGAACGTTGGCGATAGGGTCAAAGCATTGTGAGTTACATTTATAAATGGCTTAGCGTCGTAATCTTTGTTATTGGTTTATATATGTTCACTGCCTAACTGATAACACAAAGTGCAACTAAACAAAAGATAAACACACCGTGGCCAAAGAAAGGAAGTTGAGATATTTCGCGCGAACGGCGGCGGCGCCACGATATTGTGTATCAGTTGCTGGATGCGGGGGCCGCGGGTAGCAAGGAGATGCAGTACAGATTTTAACGTTGTGTTGCATATCTTTATACTTCTTTAATCAATGGTTATACACTTCAGTTGGTAGAGGTTATTCTAGATGGCGCGACCATGTAATACACATATACACCTAACAAGGTGCGCCAGTAGTACTCGCCTCTATCTATGAAACATACTATTACGCCTCAGAGACTTGGCAAACGCGCACGGGGGCTTATCGCTACCGCTAGTAATGGATTTAAGTAAATTCAATACAACCGCATGTCACTGAACATTTAATGCAGGATCCGTCAACGATGCGGGGTGGGAAATATCTCTAAAACTAGAAGATTTACATTAAAATAGCTTATATAAAAGTTGAAGGTACGAAAGTGTTGCATATTACTAAAATATTTCTGCTTATACAGGATGGCTCAAAAAGTGTGGTGAACCAAAGTTATTACTCTATATTTAGGAAGGTTAAAAGCTTTGCATTGAAATACCAATAGTTTTAATATAAATTTGTATGGGTCTAACATCAACTGTTTTGGAGATGTTACCGATTTTATGCACAAAATGCTAAACTTCAGGCAGCTGCTGTAGATACTGAAATAAAAATAAAACATTATACGTTTTTTGTGAATTACCTTTCGAGTGTAAAATGGTGATTCTCGGCATTCATACTCTACAAGGTGTCTGCAAATTTCATGATTTCAAAGGTTTTTAAAGGAAACGCACTACACATTTTAGTATTTTAAAATGCCCCTTTAAAAAGATTTATTTTGATATCTTACTGGATAACTCTGAATTCAACTGTTTTCCAACTATGCGAGTGTGAGTATAAGAAAACAATGTAAGGCCCCTAAAATGCTTTATTTAAAGGAATCACAAACCAGGTTTAGAAAATAAAAATCCAGCCATTGCTGACACAAAAACCGAGAAATGCTGGAATAAATTAAATCTCAAAACCAGTTGAATTTAGGGTGTTAAATAAGCTATTAGGCGAAAGTTTATTGAAAGAGTTTTTAAAAAATACCGAAATACATAGCGTGCTTCATTTACTAAGGCAAAATCATTGAATTTGCAAATTACGAGCACTTTGTATAGTTTTAATACCCATCGAAGAAGAGGAGAAATAGTTGACAATTTAGCGGTATTGGGTATACAGTGACCGCCAAAAATCGGCTTCACATAAGTAAAAAAAAATATATTTTAGATTTTTTAAAAAACTTTACACGTCAATAATTTGTGCTTGTCTAAAAACCTATTTAGCCCCTATCATAGATACCGAGTGACGTTTACTTATTTAGAAAATTCCGTTTTTCGAAATTGTCAAAATCTAAAAAGTGCTATTTTTCGGAAATTAAGTAAGATTGCAATGAGATTGTTTTAGAATGTGTTAGTTTTGATTAACTGAACAATCTCAAGTCCAGAAAACACATATTTTTCGTTAACTGTAGCTTTTTCCTTTTTTTAAGTATTTTTCAGTTTCGCATACCATGACTTAATATTGTAATTCAAATTTTTTATGTAACGACTTTCATGATTTATAATTGTAAAAAATAATATAAAATGTTAATTGCTCGTTTAGATTTTGTATTATTTACCGAAAAGTGATATGTTCGCATAATTTTTACGTTTTTGATGCAATGTGCTTTTTAGGAGAAATATTTTTGAATGATTATTAATATCTATTTAAATGGCTTCTAAAAACTCTAACCCTGTTAGCGAATTACTGTTACAGAAATCCTGTAAACGATCTTTTACAGTTGTCTGAATGAGAAGAATTTTTAGAACATGTAAACTGTATAAAGAAAAATCTTCTCATTTAGACAACTGTAAAAGAATATTTACAGGATTCATTAAAAGGGTTAGATTAGAGTTTTATCGTAGAAGCCATTTCAATCGATATTAATTATCATTTAAAAATACTTCTCTTACAAAGCACCTTGCATCAAAAACTTCAAAATTATGCAAACATATCACTTTTCGGCAACTAATAAAAAATCTAAAGAAGTAATTAACATTTTATATTATTTTTTACAATTATAAATCGTGTCTTCACATAAAAAAATATTAATTTTAAAATTAAGTTTTGGTATGTCTTCTTCTTTCTCTTAATATAGGCTGAGAGCCTGTTACTTTCACACACTTGAGTGCGGTTTTATAAGCCATCTTAATTCGCGGCCGGGGTAAGTGGCTAGCCTAACCCCTTGAATTAAGGAAGAATGCCCTCGCAGGGGTCACGACCATCAAAGGTGTTCATATGATGGCCGGAGGGCGTACGATGTTATCAATGCTCGGGTGTGGGGCTGGAACCCACTTCACTGCTGGCGCCACGCAAGCACCAGCCGGCCACACGCTGTTGGTATGTGAAATTTTGAAAAATATTTAAAAAATTGAAAAATTAAAGTTTAGCTAAAGTTAAAGAAAAATGTGTGTTTTCTGGACTTGAGATTGTTCAGTTAGCTAAAACTAACACTCTAAAGAAATTTCATTGAAATCTTACTTAATTTTCGAAAAATAGCACTTTTTAGATTTTGACAATTTCGAAATACGCCATTTTCTAAATAAGTTAAAATCACTCGGTATGTATGATAGGGACTAAAGAGGTTTTTGGACAAGCACAAATTATTGTCGTAAAAAGTTCTTTTCAAAAATAAATAATAAAAAACTCCCATATGATGCCGACTTTTTGGCGGCCACTGTATAATTTTGATGTGTTCGTTTGTTTTTTCAAAATCTGATTTCATTTGATAATACTCGTAGAATCAATTTATTCAGAATTTTTCGTTTTTTCGTGTTCATTATTTCTTGTATCTACATTACGGGATATGTATTGTCTAAATCTGGTTCTTTGTTCTGTTCGAAGAGATTTAAATTTATTAATCTAAAGATGGTTTTTGTTATCCCTTGAATTAAAGCATCTTAATTTTTAGTTTTTACTTGCCTCGTCTAAAAGACGAAGAACGTATTGTAATCGATAAAAAATTACCTTCTGAAATTTCTTCAGATCTTCACTTCCAGGGTCCCTAGATATCAAAGAACCGGTTTTTTCAATTCCGTCTGTCTTTTGCCGGTATAACTCTAAAACTATTTTTTGGAGGAAAACGATACTTTGCATGCATATTCTATGTCTACCTGGCATAAAGCCGAAAAAAATTCGGAGAAATATATACAGGGTGAGCAAATAGGAAAAATTAAATTCTTTCTATTTTTGCTTTAACTCAAGACCTATTGCTTAAATAAAAGTAATAATTTGCACAAGTCTCAGGTTTTTACACTTGAGGAAAAAAGGCATATTTGGACACAACATATAGGTACAGAGTGGGCACTAAACAAATGGTTGCTTATTTTGCTTTAACTTAGAAGCAGATAAAATCAGTAATTTGCACATAGCTCAGGCTTTACACTTGACGAAAATGGAACCCAAGAGATACAAGATAAATGTTGTAAGAGTCAAAAAGGGGAAACAAATAGTGTGTTCTGTTTAATACAGCCATGCATTGCACAGATCCGAGAGATCCTTTACGGATCAGTGGAAGAAACGCATGGAACTGAAATCGCATTTGCAGGCGATGTAGTTCGAATCCCATCACCGTTGTTGATGCAATTCGCATTAGTAAATGTTTCCTTTTATTGTTTCAGTATTATTAGAAAAGCGAAGAAACTTTTACCCCATAATATTTTAATAACGTTCTCTTTCATTGAATTGTTTCCTGTTACTTAGTACAACAGCCTCCTAAAGTTCAACATTTTGTTTGCATAAAATCGTTAATATCTCCAGAACCGTTGGCGGTAGATCCATACAACTTTATATTAAAATTATTAGCATTTCAATGGAAAACTCCTTGTAAGCTACCTAAATATCGAGCCCTCTATTTAAAAAAAGTAACTTTAGGTCGCCACTCTTTTTGACCTACCATTTATAATCAAAACTGTGTGATGTGCACCGCCTTCGTACCTCGTAGAATATAGCTATGTTAAGTACCCACAAGAATTTATTAACACACGCAGAATGCCATCCGCGCGATGTTTAGATACGTTATCACGTTCGCCGTGCCGAAATCCGAAAACAAAACGACGCGCTACTTTTATTCCCTCGGCAAAAGGTGCAACAGAGCGGCAACGTTGCTGGAGGTGAGTATGTCGATTGTGTAACACGGCGATATACAATGGGAGGCCACATTGTAGCAGTGTAGTCGGAGCTGTGCTGCTATTTTGTGTGCACCATTTTTTTGTATATTTCAAATATCAAAATTCCTTACCCCTCTCTTGATGCTTCTGTTACGATAACCTTATTTAAGAGATTGACGAGGAATACACATGGAAAAACATGTTCCTTGACATGGAGGCGTGGGTGTCTGTCATATGTTCGGAGGCAAGTAAGATAGCCGTGCACATATATATATATATATATATATATATAAGACAGCACTACGAGCCTTTAAGGCCTAAGGCTTTTTGTATCACTTTTCTCCACAGGTGTCTTTGCTTTGCTTTATTTTCCAGTCCGTGATGCCTAGCTCCTCTAAGTCTTCTAAAACGCATTGTTGCCAACCTCTTTTTGGTCTTACTTTACGAATTCTCCAATGCAGTTCTTCCATTAAGACATTCTTATAACATGACCTATCCATTTGATTCTGCTTTGTTTTATTAGGGTTATTAAGCTGTGTCCTTTGTAAAGATCGTCAAGTTCCTGGTTCGTTCTTCGTCTCCATATTTCGTTTTGTTTTATTCCTACATATATCATCCTCAGCATTTTCCTCTCCCATACTTCTATTTTTTCAACATCTTTCTTCTTTAGGATCCATGTTGCGCACGCGTAGGTGACTACCGGCCTTATTACTATTGTATATATACAGATTTTTGTATTGTATGATATGTTTCTTGCTTTCATTATCTTCATTAGTGATCCTGCTTTTCTGGTCCCTAGCATGAGCCTTCTTTCAATTTCACGGCTTGGATTTCCATAGCTGCATAATTCCGATCCCAGGTATACGTAGTTTTCCACTCTTTCGAAGTTGTGAGTTTCTTCTGCCACTCTGACTCTTAAGTTCCCTTGTAGCTCTTTTTGGCGTGTTCCCATGATCATATACTTAGATTTTTCCGCATTCACTTTAGCTCCCATTTTGTTTGCTTCCATTATTAGTCTACCAAGATGTGATTTTAATTTTTCTTTTGTTCTCGATATTAATGCAAGGTCGTCTGCAAAAGTTATGCATTGGTGAGAGTTTTTGAAAATTGATCCTGATCTTCTGAACTGGCAGTTTCTAATAATTACTTCCAGCACTAGATTAAAAATCGTGGAAGAGAGCGGGTCGCCTTATTTCAGCCCCAGGTTTGTGCAGAATTCCTTTGTTTTCTTTCCGTTTATCTTTACTTACGAACTAGTATATTTTAATGTCTTGGTAATTAGTTGAACAATCTTTGCAGGACATTTTAAAAAGTTTAGAGCTTTTATTATTTCACTTCGTTTTAGTAGGTCGTATGCTTGCTTGAAGTCTATAAATGCTATATAGAGGGATTTTTTTCTTTTCTCATTTTTCTTGGGCGATTCTTAATGTGTGAATATGATTCATTGTCGTCCTGCCTTGCCGAAAACCGCTCAGGTATTCTCCCAGTTCCTTCTCTGAGAAAGACCTTAGTTTTTTCTCTATCGCTTTTGCCAGTATTTTATAGGTTACATTTTGCAACGATATGGGTGAATTTAAAGTTGTAAGTCTAGAAAGTCGACGTAAGTTAAATTTAGCTATGTGCTGCTACAAAATTTGGAATAATTTGATTGATGACAGCAACATATTATCATATCTAAAATTAAAAGTTCCACCTCGGCATATTCGAGCCTCCCTAATGTTTCACATACCACTAGTAAATCATACATCTAATGCTCCCTTAATTCTAATGCCGCGGCTTTTGAACGAACTGATGAAACATATTTCTGATTTGGATCTATCACTTCCAATTAAACAATTTAAAAATCTATTACGTGACTATTATAAAGATAAATAACGTTTGCTGTTTGATGTTGCCTCTCCATATCTGATTGGATGTGGCCAACACTACCTACACATTTATTTTTATTATATATATATATATATATATATATATATATGTGCACGGCTATCTTACTTGCCTCCGAACATATGACAGACACCCACGCCTCCATGTCAAGGAACATGTTTTTCCATGTGTATTCCTCGTCAATCTCTTAAATAAGGTCTTCGTAACAGAAGCATCAAGAGAGGGGTAAGGAATTTTGATAATTGAGATATACAAAAAAATGGTGCACACAAAATAGCAACACAGCTCTGACTACACTGCTACAATGTGGCCTCCCAATGTATATCGCCATGTTACACAATCGACATACTCACCTCCAGCAACGTTGCCGTTCTGTTGCACCTTTTTCCGAGGGAATAAAAGTAGCGCGACGTTTTGTTTTCGGATTTTGGCACGGCGAACGTGATAACGTATCTAAACATCGCGCGGATGGCATTCTGCTTGTGTTAATAAATTCTTGTGGGTACCTAACATAGCTATATTACTACAAATAGCTTAATAAAATCAGTTGCCCTGTAGTTACTGAAATCTTGCAATAATATTTGAGTTAAGTATTAATGAGTTACAATTTTTAGAAAAAACAACCAACAAAACTGCCACAATCATTTTTTAAAACTGAATTGTCATATTTCGAAAATCTATTATATTAGCCAACTTCGTCTGGGCACGGCATGCGATCAATGGTGTTGATTATCTTTTAGTGAAAAATATGGATACCAGAACAAGCTGCATAATACGAAGACTGAAAAATTAACGGTAACGGCGTACGCTCACAGAATTAACAACACTGAATTTTGGTAATCGAAGCATGGGCTACTATACAGGGGCAGGCAACAAAGATATTTCTAAAACTACGAGAGTGACATAAAGTTCATATGAAGTGTGATCCATTAAGTGTGCAATAAATGAGAATTTTTTTTATTAGTTGTACAATCGAAATTTAAATACCGCCAAAAGTTAGTGCATGTTCTATAACCATATCAAATGCCCTTAGAATGGCTTCAACTCAAACAGCATACAGGGCCGGACAAAAAATATGAAATTGGTGAAACAATAAAGTCCCCTTATTTAGTCACAGCATTCTATTTGAATTTTTATTCTTTTTTGGAAAATTTTGTGTTAGCCCCGTATGGTACATATTTTTATTATTCTGATTTTATATGTATTTAAAGTAGCTACAACCACATCACTTTTAAATAACTTTTAGCAACTTGCAGCGTAAGATTTACTTGGATTTATATTTTTTTAGGTAACCGTCCACTTCATGTTTGTTGCAACGATATTTAACAAAACTTTAGAATTTCGCAAATATTTTTTTTAACAAGGCAAATGCTTTACTAATAATAATTTACATATGAAAAAACTCTCAATAAAATCAGAATAATAAAAATATGTATCACACGGGGCTAATACAAAATTTTTCAAAAAAGAATAAAAATTCGAATAGGAGGCCGTGACTTTGTATTTGAGCATAGCTTTTGATTCTAAACAACTTTTTTCAATAAAATTTTGCTATATTTTTTAAATAAGGGGACTTTATTCTTTCACTAATTTCATATTTTTTGTCCTGCACTGTATGCTGTTTGATTTGGAGCCATTCTAAATGCATCTGATATGGTTATCGAACATGCACTAACTTGTGGCGGTATTTAAATTTCGGTTGTAAACTAATAAAAAAATGTTCCATTTGTTGCACACTTAATGGACCACACTGTATATAGGTACTGTCAGATGCTGAATTCGCTCACTTGCCAAATGGAATACTCAGACCTAAAGTCGTCCCATTGCCGAATTAATTTGCTCAGTTACAGTATTGACCAAATTCATTTCGGTATTTAAACAAATTGGGCATCTGCGTCAAATATATAAAAATTCTACGAGGTACGAAGGCGGTGCACATCGCATGATTATAAATGGTAGGTCAAAAAGAGTGGTGACCTAAACTTACTTTTTTTAAATAGAAGGCTCGATATTTAGGTAGCTTACAAGGAGTTTTCCATTGAAATGCTAATAATTTTAATATAAATTTGTATGGATCTACCGCCAACGGTTCTGGACATATTAACGATTTTAACTTTAGGCGGCTGTTGGAAGTAACAGGAAGCAATTCAATGAAAGAGAACGTTATCAAAATATGGGGTAAAAGTTTCTTCACGTTTCTAATAATACTGAAACAATAAAAGGAAACATTTGCTAATGCGAATTACATCAACTTGCAAATAACATTACCGGTGATGGGATTCGAACTACATCACCTGCAAATGCGATTTCAGTTCCACGCGTTTCTTCCACTGATCCGTGAAGGATCTCTCGGATATGTGCAGTGCATGGCTGTATTAAACAGAACACACTTTTTGTTGTCCCTTTTTACTCTTACAACATTTATCTTGTATCTTTTGGGTTCCATTTTCGTCAAGTGTAAAGCCAGAGCTATGTGCAAATTACTGATTTTATCTGAGTCTAAGTTAAAGCAAAATAAGCAACAATTTTTTTAGTGCCCACTCTGTACCTATATGTTGTATCTAAATATGCCTTTTTTCTTCAAGTGCAAAAACCTGAGATATGTGCAAATTATTACTTTCATTTAAGTAATAAGTCTTGAGTTAAAGCAAAAATAGAATAAATTTAAATTTTCTTATTTGCTCACCCTGTATATATTTCTCCGAAATTTTCTCGGTTTCATGCCAGGTAGACATATAATATGCATGCAAAGTATCGTCTTCCTCCAAAAAATAGTTTTAGAGTTATACCGGCAAAAAATGGAATTGAAAAAAGCGTTTCTTTGATATCTAGGAACCCTGGAAGTGAAGATCTGAAGAAATCTCAGAGGGTAATTTTTTATCGATTACAATACGTTCTTCGTCTTTTAGACGAGGCAAGTAAAAACTAAAAATTAAGATGCTTTAATTCAAGGGATAACAAAAACCACCGAACAGAACAAAGAACCAGATTTAGACAATACAAATCCCGTAATGTAGATACAAGAAATAATGAACACGAAAAAACGAAAAATTCTGAATAAATTGATTCTACGAGTATTATCAAATGAAATCAGATTTTTTAAAAACAAACGAACACATCAAAATTATACAGTGGCCGTCAAAAAGTCGGCATCATATGGGAAAGTTTTTTATTTTTTATTTTTGAAAAGAACGTTTTACGACAATAATTTGTGCTTGTCCAAAAACCTGTTTAGCCCATATCATACATACCGAGTGATTTTAACTTATTTAGAAAATGGCGTATTTCGAAATTGTCAAAATCTAAAAAGTGCTATTTTTCGGAAATTAAGTAAGTTTTTAATGAGATTTCTTTAGAGTGTTAGTTTTAACTAACTGAACAATCTCAAGTCCAGAAAACACACATTTTTCTTTAACTTTAGCTAAGCTTTAATTTTTCAATGTTTTAAATATTTTTCAAAATTTCACATACCAACAGCTTGTGGCCGGCTGGTGCTTGCGTGGCGCCAGCAGTGTAGTGGGTTCAAGCCCCACACCCGGGCATTGATAACCTCGTACGCTCTCCGGCCATCATACGACACCTTTGATGGTCGTGACCCCTGCGAGGGCATTCTTCCTTAATTCAAGGGGTTAGGCTAGCCACCTACCCCGGCCGCGGATTAAGATGGCTTATAAAACCGCACTCAAGTGTGTGAAAGTAACAGGCTCTCAGCCTATATTAAGAGGAAGAAGAAGAAGACATACCAAAACTTAATTTTAAAATTGACATTTTTTATGTGAAGACTAACGATTTAGACTATATTTGTAAAAAATAATATAAAATGTTAATTACTCCTTTAGATTTTTTATTATTTACCGAAAAGTGATATGTTCGCATAATTTTTAAGTTTTTGATGCAATGCGCTTTTTGGGAGAAGTATTTTTAAATGATAATTAATATCTATTTAAATGGCTTCTTCGATAAACACTCTAATCTAACCCTTTTAATGAGTCCTGTAAATATTCCTTTACAGTTGTCTAAATGAGAAGATTTTTCTTTATACACTTTACATGTTCTAAACATGCTTCTCATTCAGACAACTGTAAAAGACCGTTTAGGGGATTTTTGGATTTTTATAACAGTAATTCGCTAACAAGGTTCGAGTTTTTAGAAGCCATTTAAATAGATATTAATAATAATTCAAAAATATTTCTCCTAAAAAGCACATTGGATCAAAACGTAAAAATTATGCGAACATATCAGTTTTCGGTAAATAATACAAAATCTAAACGAGCACACGTTACATAAAAAAATTTAATTTCAATATTAAGTCATGGATGCGAAACTGAAAAATATTTAAAAAATTGAAAAAGCTAAAGCTAAAGTTAAAAAAAAATATGTGTTTTCTGGACTTGAGATTGTTCAGTTAATCAAAACTAACACACTCTAAAACAATCTCATTGCAATAATACTTAATTTCCGAAAAATAGCACTTTTTAGATTTTGACAATTTTGAAAAACGGAATTTTCTAAATAAGTAAACGTCACTCGGTATATATGATAGGGGATAAATAGGTTTTTAGACAAGCACAAATTATTGACGTGTAAAGTTTTTTTGAAAAATCTAAAATAATTTTTTTCTCATATGATGCCGACCTTTTGGGGGTCACTGTATACACAATACCTTCTTCCATGGGTATTAAAACTATACAAAGTGCTCGTAATTTGCAAATTTAATGATTTTGCCTTAGTAAATGAAGCACGCTATGTATCTCTGTATTTCTTAAAAACTCTTTCAATAAACTTTCGCCTAATAGCTTATTTAGCACCCCTAAATTCAACTAGTTTTCAGATTTAATTTATTCTAGCATTTCTCGGGTTTTTGTGTCAGCAATGGCTGGATTTTTATTTTCTAAACCTAGTTTGTGATTCCTTTAAATAAAGCATTTTAGGGGCCTTACACTGTTTTCTTATACTCACACTCGCATAGTTGGAAAACAGTTGAATTCAGAGTTATCCAGTAAGATATCAAAATAAATCTCTTTAAAGGGGCATTTCAAAAATACTAAAATGTGTAATGCGTTTCCTTTAAAAACCTTTGAAATCATTAAATTTGCAGACACCTTGTATAGTATGAATGCCGAGAATCACCATTTTACACTCGAAAGGCAAAAAACGTAATGTTTTATTTGTTATTTCAGTATCTACAGCAGCTGCCTGAAGTTTAGCATTTTGTGCATAAAATCGGTAACATCTCCAAAACAGTTCATGTTAGACCCATACAAATTTATATTAAAAGATTAAAACTATTGGTATTTCAATGCAAAGCTTTTAAGCTTCCTAAATATAGAGTAATAACTTTCGCCACACTTTTAGAGCCATCCTGTATAATCAGAAATATTTTAGTAATATGCAACACTTTCGTACCTTCAACTTTTATATAAGCTATTTTAATGTAAATCTTCTAGTTTTAGAGATATTTCCCACTCCGCATCGTTGAAGGATCCTGTATTAAATGTCCAAGGACATGCGGTTGTATTGAATTTACTTAAATCCATTACTAGCGATAAGCCCCCGTGCGCGTTTGCCAAGTCTCTGAGGCGTAACAGTATGTTTCATAGATAGAGGCGAGTACTACTGGCGCACCTTGTTAGGTGTATATGTGTATTACATGGTCGCGCCATCTAGAATAACCTCTACCAACTGAAGTGTATAACTGAATATGTGTACTGTCAAACTCACCTCCACCAAAAAATCTGTTAAATCGATGCTTGTTGCACCATCTGTTGAATGGAACACTTATACATGGGGATACCTAGTCGCCTCCGATTTTTCGTACTGGCCTCCAAAAATGAGGCCAGTTCTTCGTTTCGACGTATGCTTTCGGAGGCGAGTTTGACGTTTTGCATATATATATATATATATATATATTACATATGCATTGACATGTAAGAATTTAATGTACATTGTTGTGTTGTCTGTGTAATTAGGCTAACAGCCTGTTCAGGCAACAATAAATAAATAAATAAATAAATAAATATAGGGCGATAGTTTTCGCATTTAATTCTTAGGGATTATTATATTGTTCGTTCACTCCTCAGGCATTTCATGTGTTTCCCATATCCTTATTATTAATTTATGGATCCTCTCTGATAATTTCTTTCCACGATATTTAATATGTTCAGCAGTTATTTCGTCATATCCTGGACTCTTATTATTTTTTAGTGCTTCTATGATTTCTTCAATTTCATCAGGAGTTGGAGGTTTTATTTCGTCGTTTTCAGCTGATACTTATCAGTACTTGCTGCATTTCCTTACGCTCGTCATCTTTGGTTGATAATGCTTCTTCATAATACTCCGCCCATCTTTTTAAGATTTCTCCTTCATCGCCCACCATTTCACCATTTTTATTGTGCACGAGTATTGATCTTGTTTGAAAAGTTTTCCTCATCTTGAAAACTTTCCTGTAAAATTGTCTCGTATTCTATTTATTATAACTTTCTTCTACTTCATCTTCGTTCGGTTCGTTTTTGTAGGAGTTGTAATCTTGCTTTCTGCCTTGCCTCCAACACTCTTTCACATTCATTGTCAAACCACTCTCTTGATTTTTCCTTTTTCCTTGCCCTTATGTTTCTTTGTGCACTGATCTTTATACTATCTTTTATTGTGTTCCATTCTGATTCTATGTTAATTTCCTCCTCTTTTGTTGCTAATTTCTCCTCAATATCTTTAATATAGGCTATTTGTTTGTTTTCGTCTTTTAGAGTCTGTAGCTCGTTTTTTATTTTGTTTTCTCCCTTTTGTGCCTATCCTTGGTTTGTATTGTTTTAGGTTTGACCAGACCATAAAATGGTCACTATCGATGTCCGCTCCTCTAAATGATCGTACTATATTTATTGTATATGCGTGTATTTCTTCAATAAGGATATGATCTATCTGATTAATTGTATTTTTATCAGAGCTAACCCATGTCTCCTTGTGTATATCCTTGCGTGCTAGAACTGTTGATTTTATTACCAGTCTGTTTGCATTAGCAAAAGATATCAGCTTTTTTCCATTTTTATTACTAGTTTTATGCTTACTATTTGTACCTATTGTCTTCCTATATCCTGGCTCTCTTCCAATCTTGGCGTTAAAGTCACAAATCACTAATTTAATATCAAATTTTGGGATGGAGTGGTATAGGGCCTCCAGATCTTCATAACATTTTTCCCTTTCACTTTCTTCATCGTTTCTGTTGGCGCATGTATATTGATCACACTTATTTTCCTGAATTCTCCTCTCAATTTTATATAGCACAATCTCACTTATTTTTCTTTAATCTATTAGGGCGTCTTTTAGAGTGTTTCTTAGAAGAAATCCTGTACCAAATCTGTTTAGATCTCCACCATAGTTTAGGAAGCTATAGTTATTAATTTCAGTTATTTGTGTTCCATTTATATTCGTTTCTTGTAGTCCCATTAGATCTATCTTATATTTTTCTGCTTCTTTTGTAAGTTGTTTTAAGGCCCCTTTGCTATTTAACCTCCTTAGATTCCGCGTTGCTATATAGATCTCATCTTTCTTTCTTGTCTCTTTTCTCTTCTATTTTCTCCCTCCATTCCTTTTTAATTTCTTTCTCTCCCCCCATCCTGGATAGCAACTTATTGCTACTTGATTTCTGCTTTTGTAACTTATCCTCAAGCTCTTTTATCTCCTGATACAGTGCTTTTCTTTCCCTGTTTCTCTCTTCTTCTTTTCTTCTTAATGCGTTTCTTAATTCCACTATCTCCGATATACACTTCTCCACTTCACGTTTTATATCTTTACTCTCTAATTCTGCTGTTACTTTACTGATTTCTGATTGTAATATTTGTATAATCCTTTTAATTCCTTCTTCCTCCATTTCCATCCTTCCAACTTCTTAGTATTCAAAACCGATCGTTAATTTGCATTTTTAAATTACGCGCACTTTTAAGCACTTAACCTTCATACACGTCGCGCACATTTTCACTTTGTTTATTTAGCTTCGTGCGCAACCAGTTTTGACCTTGATCGTCTTGTGTTATCCTAGAGGAAAGCTAATTTTATTACTATTTGGCACAATACTCTTTACAAATTTACCACCTCAACTTTGCTCTTATCACTCTTAACCACTTTGATTTGATTTCTGCCTTTTTTCTCCTGCTTTTACTTCACTAAATTTATGTTGCGTAACGGTGCAGACTCATCAGTTATTGCGTCGCCGCTTGTGATAAATCAGATTAAAAATACGTGAGGATTTTTCTATTGCAAACTAGTAAAACTGACAATGCACTGACGCTATGTATAACCTCAAACTTAGAAAAACATAACCTAATTAAACAGGCAGCTTTACTGCCAACTTAAATGCCAAATTTCCATGGCCTCATATTATGCCAAAACAACGTGATCTATCAGAATAATTTTATTAGTAGCTTCAGCGTACTTATGCGAACGTTTTGTCCGTCCGTCTGTCTGTGTGTCCGTGTGTCTGTCTGGATCGCCTGTAACTTTCGAACGGCTACAGATATCGAAATTTTGAAAGGGGGCAAAGTTGTTGCTAAGGTCCCGAGCACCTTCATGCGCTATTTGATTTTGGCAAAAGGTCAACCTGTTTTCGCAGTGCTGAAGCTACTCTTTAGACCTGTACTTGAGCAGTTTATTTTACAAATAAAATCTCATTAATTTTGCATTTTCATTCTTTTGCCACATCATATCATGTCAAGTTGGTCAAGTCGCATAATCATCATAATTTAAAACTTCGTGTTGTCTGTGCGTATTTGTAGCTCTGGGCGTAGGCAGAATAAATGTAAAATATTATACTTCACTAGTACTGATAAGATGTAAAAACCATTGCGCAATAAGTTAAGACATATTAGCATTAACATATAGACATACTCATGCTTTTAAGCAATAGTTACTCTATTTGTGGCACAAATATACTGTAATAGTGTAATAATTAACAATACATGTACATAATATACATAAAACATATAATTGTCAATATAATGTTATAAATACGTAATTATTTTATACAAAATCACAATGGTTTTGTACTCTTAAGTATCAGTATTCACTAGATCTCGTTGAAGAGCAGCTATATCTTTGGCTCGAGCTGATTTCTTATTTTCACGATGTCGTTCTTGTACTTTATTAAAATGATCTAAAAGTTTTGGGAAGTCGATCTCTTTCAGACGTTCTGGTAGCTTCTTTGGTACTGTGGCTGCATCTCTAAATGTAAAAAATATATTAGTGAAAAATTAGTCAGCACTATCTCCTAGAAAAAAATTTGATATGGAACGTGATAAAGATGAGCATGGGCTATAAGTAACGCCTTCAAAGGCGGCTTTAAACGGTGTATAAAAGGAGGCATTTGTTTGTCTCCTCATTTCACAGCTAGTAAATGTGCTTACTTCAAAAGTGTCACATGGTTCTACAGTACTTATTTGTTTGTTAATAATCAGCCGATTGGAGTCCTGCTGTCAATTGGTTGACTCAGGGTGCTGTTATCAAAATTATTCCATACTCACCCCACAGTTTGAATCTGCCCTGTACGATTTTTTTATTCCCTACGCTTAAGAGGTATCTTAAGGACAACTAATACCAGACAGAGGACGAAGTTAAAATTGAAGTATAGGAGTGGATTAAACAGAAACCGAAAGACCTTTTCATCAATCAAATGAGAAAATGGGTTTTATGTTGGGAGACATTTATATAATGAAAACGTGGTTATGTTGTAAAATAATGTTGTAGCTTAAAAAATACACTTTTTATGTACATTGGTTTTTAGTTTTATCTGTATTAGAAGTTGTAACGATCCTGCTGCCGGTCATTGCCCCGGAATCATGACCCAGTGCCCCGATTGTCTAGAACCTCGAGAAATGACCTTGCAACCTTGGACCCCAGGTGCAGAGGCGTGACGTCAGCGCCCTTGGAGCCATCTGCGATGGGTGCGTCATGCGTTTCCCAGAAAGGTCGAGCAAAGTCTAGATTGATCTCGAAGGAAATTACCTGAATATAAATACACGGCCGCCGGAGTTCTCGATAGTTCTCATCAGACTCGAATCGCGCGTGATATAAATGAACTGTGTGAAATAAATAACAAATAAATACAACCATATAAATCCTTACTGTTAAGCTGTATATAAATAATTATTAAATGAGTGTATCGTTGTTAGAAATAGTGCCTGTAGTTTATAAGTAATTCTGCCTTCATAATTCTTGTTTATCATTAATCATAGTAAATAAACGTTTAAAACCAGAAGCGTCGTATAATTTTTAAATAGCCCGAACGTAAAAACGTAACAAAGTATTTTATTGAAGTGGAGGCATCTCGTATCAGCCCAGCCTCGTATTTAGTTTTAATACTAGAAATTAAACTGTATACCAAGGAATTTTTTTAGAACAAAATAAATATACCTTCTATGGGCACATTCTAAATGTAGGCTAGGAATGCAGGCAAGCCGAGTTCTCAAAGTTTGGAATGCTTCTGTTTGGGGCAACAACATAAGTAAGCCGTATAACGCCCGTACTAGTTCTTGGTCACATGGTACCTCCAGCAACTCTAATCTCAAATCTGAAAATATGATTTACGTTAATATATACTCGATGCTAATAACACCAAGGTCTCGAATATATTCTTTCCCCATTTGAGAGCAAAATTAGTGTTTACCAAAACAACACCAATTTTATGTGAACACAAGGGGGTGTTTGAATATACCTGGAGTCGATGGTACTGAATTAGGATAATACTTTCATAACTAATAAATAATAAACACCTTAATACATTTGATTAGAGTATATGAGAATTCTGAAGTGGGAGTATCATATTGAGAATATTACGTCGCTATATGAATAACAAAGTGCCCCGCAATAAATATTGTAACGATCCTGGGGCTGGGCTGTCGCCCCAGAAATATGACTCAGCGTTCTGTGCGACAGCATTCCAGAAACGACCTTGTGCGTGACATGTCAGAGTTGCCAGAAAGGTCGAGCGAACTCGAGACGTTTTCCAGAAGGAACTATCTGGCAATATAAATACACGCCCGCAGGAGTTCTAATTCAGTTCTCATCAGTTCGAATTCGGCAGCCAAGCGCGTAGAGCTCCCATATAAATGAACCGTGTGTATATAACCCTAGTGAAATAAATAACAGATAAATAACCATATAAATCGTTAGTGTTTAAGTCGTAAATACCCAAATAAATAATTGATGTTCAATCCAGCGCATATAAATAAATAAATTTATCGTTGTTAGAAATAGTGCCTGTAGTTCGTTAGTTTAAGTAATTTGTGTTCTGCCTTGTTAATTCGTGTGTTTGTAAATAATAATAATTAATAGTTGTAAATAAATGTTTAATACAAGAAGCGTCGTATAATTTTTAAATAGCCCGAGCGTAAAAACGTAACAATATAAAATAGGTAGAAGTCTTTTCGAACAAAAAATGCTATATTAATCAATAAACAGTTATTCTTGAGTTTATTATACTATGTGTATACACTAACTGCACATTAAATTCTTAATGCTAAAATATTGGCTCCCCTATTAATCTCAGAGTCAAAGTGTAAATGCAAGTTTTAGGTGTTGCTTTATTTTGTCCAATTCGATTATTATCTTACTTTTCCTACAAAGCAACAGCCTGGAAAATACACAATCAAACCTTGGTAAAAAAAAATTGGTGTGATACACGCACACAACTTCCTTTTACAGTGATCTTATAATTAGCCAATAATTTGATTTTTAATTTTTAAGCATTTATCAAAAATTTTCAAAAATTCTACAAAAACGGTACAAAATAGAGCGTTAGGTGAAGAGACAAATTTTCTCTAGAATTTTATGCTGAATTCAAAACTGTATAAATATACCGGGTGTTCTATTTAAAATAAGAGTTAATAAAAAAAATTGAAAAAAAAAAGAAACCCATTTTAGAAGTATTCACCTGGAAAATCACCTATCTCACATCAATACACATTCAAAATTTTGTAAAAATGTCAAGTTTAAAAAAAATCGTTAAGGCCGTTTTTGAAAACATCGAAAAAAACTGAAAAATCACAAGAGTAGATACCTATTTCCGGTTATACGATTTTCTTCAAGAGCTTGCTGTCGCATCTACATAGTACACAAAACTTATATATGAAGTTTCAATGCCATATCTCTTTTTGTTTTTGAGATATTCTGTTCACAGACAGACACACAAACAGACACACACACAGTCAGACAGACAGATCGACAGACCAATGAACAAAAACATGTTTTTTGGGTTCAGGGGACTCTAAAACGTGAAGATCTGTTGAAAACTCAATTTAGAATTTTTGGGGAGAATCCAATACTGCCATTATTGTAAAAGGAAGTAAAAATATAGAAGCTGCCACGAAATAGAGCATCACCAGTGTATTATTTTAGTTGATGAACGTCACACACTTCGTGACTATTACGTAAATGGTCAAAAGTTGATCGTCCACATGCAAAGAAATCTGCGTTAAAAAAAAGTTAATAAAACAAAAACTATCTTAATAGGTAAATTTAAATGTAACAAATTGCTAACAACCATCTTTTGTTATTTAAACAAATTGAAATTTTTTGAAGACCTTCCACGCAACATCCTTATTCTTCTCTTCATGTGTACACAAGCTTCAAGCTTCAATAATGTTAAACTAACTATGGAATGTCTTATCTAAAAAATAACGGTTTTTTCTAAGTCGACAGATCTCTCTGAAATTTTGTATACGGCCATAGTTTATCATTATAAACAAATTTCCTTAATAAAATTGAACATAAAGGGTAGTTTACCTGAAAATAAAATAGTTTTCGCTTCGCTGCCAAGGCCTACTTGTTTTTCAAAAACTGAAAATATTCTTAAAATTCTTTTCAAACCAAGCAGGACCGAATTTCAGAACCTTAAAATAAAATTCAAAATTTTTTAGTCCATCTCACCTCTTGTACCATCAATCCTGGGACACGCTGTATATGTATTTAATCTTTTTCATATATGTGTATACCGGGTGAATATTCCGAAACCGAACATAGGCAATTAACATGGGAAAAAGGTTTTTCGCAGATTGCTGCTCCCCATTTTAACTTAGAGGGTTTATAATGACAGCAATCGAAAGAAGATTTTTTTTTCTCATCTAATGATATGCGAATTAGTTAATTTTCAGTTGTATTTCTTTATTATTTTATCAAAAATTCGCAATAAATTCAATTCGGAAAATCATGTTGAGCCATGACTCGTAAGACAGTAAACAGATTCAAACGTCAATCAAGTGACAGATTCATTATGCCGTTGGCGACTATAATTTTAAGATTTCAAATTTTCCTTACTGAAATCGATTGGAGGGCCCCCTGGGGAGAAGCGGAGCGCCGAGGGAACCCCTGGAGAAGGGCGGAGCCTCTAGGGCCCCCTTGGAGAAGGGCGGAGCCCCGAGGACTCCCTTGGAGAGGAGCGGAGCTCCGAGGGCCCCCTTGGAGAGGGGCAAAGCCCCAGAAGCCCCTTGGAGAGGGGTGAAGCACCGAGGGCTCCCTTGGAGAGGGGCGGAGCCCCGAGGGCCCCCTTCTTTGGTCAGGTGGACAACAGAGGGAGGCAGGGGCGGAGTGTGTAACAAAACGGAATTGATTAGGATAGACCGCGCAACAGCACGCGCAGCCCCGTTTATTTTCGATAAAATAATAAAGAAATACAACTGAAAATTAACTATTTCGCATATCATTAGATGAGAAAAAAAATCTTCTTTCGATTGGTGTCATTATAAACCCTCTAAATTAAAATGGGGAGCAGCAATCTGCAAAAAACCTTTTTCCCATGTTAATTGCCTATGTTCGGTTTTGGAATATTCACCCGGTATACACAAAAATAATAAAGATGAATATTATTATATGGTATACAACTTTGGGACACTGTCTGAATGAAGTTATAAAAAGGATCTTGTAATACCTACCATCAATAAAGAAATTCAGAAATACAGTGGACGTTACCGAGGCGAACTCCATAGCCATGCAAATAATCTAGTCAAGTATTCAATAGAAAGTGATGAAGAGGAACCATCAACATCTTTGATTGATATGTGTGTGTATCTTAACTTCTAGGGTAAAAATAATTTTGTTCAATATGGGGCACTTATCACATCTAGGGGTTCTGCTACAAAAGTTTTTTGTGTGACCAAACCCTTGGCACCTGGCACATTGAGATATTTATCGTTTCACATAAGGAGATTCATATTTAACCACTGAATGTACCACTTTGTGAATTCTGTACACATCTTTGTTGTTATTGGACGACTTTAATCACCTAAACAAGTAACGCTTTTTTTGTAAGTCTTTGCTTAACATTCCACATGTTATACACTGCATGTCCATAGGTTTTTAATTCCTCTTTTATTAGATTTGTACTGGTGAATGGATGCAAGTTTTAAGGGAAACTCGAAAACTGCATTTTTGTTTGATCCGGTAAGTAATGAATTCAGTTTTTGTTTCTGCTAAAACTTTAATTATTGCAGAACACTTTTCTGAAATTTTGGATAATAATAGGCCACAGTGGCCTTCGGCTGTAATTACCGAAAATAAACAATTTTATACAGTTAAGATATGATTTAGTAAATCTTACTGTACTCGACCGCGAGGTCCCTTACTTATCTTGTCGCCTCGTTCCACCCATGCTCAGATATAAGAAACACCTTACACTTCACAGACAAGTTTCTTTGTATGTGGATAATCTACTTATGTAACACCCACAAGCAAAAAATTTATGTAAAAAAAAACCTTTTTCCAGTACAGATTCATATCTCAAAATTAATTCCCATTGCAAAAGTAAAATCTTTTATTTAAAAAAAAATCTAATTTTTTTTAAGAACTTTGACATTCGATAAGTTCTTATAATATGAAGCAGTCTTTGATAGAGGTAAGTTTGATTAAATCATCCTATTTTGGTTTCAGGAATATGTGATAGCGTTTAGGACAGACCTTTTAGAAACAGCCTGTATATGGCTAACGTGACTTGCATTAGGGTGGAGCAAAAAATCTGACTTTCTAGACCCTGAACGCCTATATGCGAAAAAGCGGTGAACTGACTAATTATAACGCCCTGCAAAATCTAAAGTGGATCTGATAACATTAAGCGGTGCCCCCACCATTTCTAAAGTGGCTAAAGACATGTCAATATGCGTCGAGGAACCAAATTGAGAAAATTCGAAAAACCCTTAACATCTCGACATAGTGATGCTCTTAAACAAAAAATGCTAGAGTTTAAACAGAGTGCTGAAACAAAACTTTTTGACATTTCGTCCTGCAAGTGCTTGAACTTTTCGTTGTGTTACTGCAAAAGCAAAATATCCATTAGAGAAAGAGAATTTCTATTAAACCAGATAATAGGTCCTGGGTGGTGTAGCTTGAACAAGCGTCCACGTTCGATCAGCAGAGTTAAGCAACGCCCTCTCTGGTCAGAACTTGGATGGGAGTTCCACGGCTGCTTCTCCCGGCACCTCGTGGTACGGCTGCCACGGAAAAAAGTTGGTCCCGGTTGTCATAATAACATCACAGTCGTTAGTGGGGTTGGAAGTCCCCATAAAAAGTACAGTGACACCTATAGTTGGCCTAACTGCTGTTGGCGGAGTGCGGAATAAAATAAAAAAATAAAAGAAATGAGAGAAAAATGTTTATTGGCTGTACTGATCCGGTAACCGCAAAAAAAATCAGCGATCATTACATCAAAACGAGCTAGAAACTCAGAGCCTACCTTCAACTTCCATTTCCAAGATGTTGGCTATAGAATTTTCATCAGATGATGAAAAGACAGATGATTACGTTTGTTTAGATGTGAAGCAAAAGAGTATCTCTCAAGCATAACCCAATTAAAAAAAAAAAAAGTTACCAAGTCTTGCACAGGCTTGAGATTGAACGAGTGTTTCTGACAGATCCGCTGCTATTATAGCGTCTGCTGTATTAAAGGATATTGGACTGGTAACAACGGAAAAGACTTGTAAAAAAATAGATAGAAGTAAAATAAGAAGAGAAAGAAAAAGGACATGGGAGTCTTTTAAGGATGCAGCAAAACGAGAAAAAAACAGTATTACAATATCCTCCTTCAGCGTTTAGTTAATAACAAATATCACAGAACTACAGTTAGCAAAGAACATACTGTGCTAGTGTCTAGGCCTGGCTCTAAATATTTTGGCCATATAACCGTTCCATGTGCTACAGCAAAAGCAATTGCAGAAAATATGATACCATTTCTACAGCAACAAATGGATTTCTTGAACTTAGTTACGATTGGAAGTGAGCGCTGTAAATATGGGAATTTACAATGGTATAAATAGAAAGTTAGAAATGCATATTGGAACGTCATTGCAATGGTTCATTGGTATGCTGCACGCAAATGAACTACCTTTGCGTCACTTAGAAACATTTGCAAATTCTTGCAAATAATTAATGCGGGTCACAAACTTCAAAAAATTTTTCACAGAACTTCCTGAAATTGATTTGAATATTTTAAGCACGGACCAAAAATATATGTATGAGATAAGTTTACCCATATCAAGCGGTAACATGTGTGAAGATTTAGCCAACAAGCATCCGGGAAAGATGGCACACTCAAGATGGTTAACCACCGCAAACACAGTGTTGCAACTGTATGTGCGAACTCCAGACCCTTCAGAAAATTTAAAGTGCTTAACAAAATACATTTTGAAATTTACTTTCAAACATGGTTTTCAATTAAAGTATTTTCTGAAGTAATATTATGTAATGTAAAGGTAATATAATGTAATGTGATATAATAAAGTAATAATTTGAATTGTAATTACACCTACCTTACTTACATTTATTTAATTCAAATGTTAGACTGCCCAAAAATAATTCTGTTTTAACTGGGTTCATTAACTACTAACAAACAGTGTTATGCCCTTTATTGTATTTCATTCATCTGCAATTTAATATTACAGAAGGCTAGCTCGATGGACAAGAAAAACTCATTCGTCAGAGTTGGGTTCCCCGGTTCGTTAGTATTAAAATTCGTGTGATACGCCACTGGGCTGTAAATTTACTTCAATCGCGCAGACGCTACTTGGCTGCGCTGTCAAAATTCTTACACAAATCGGTTTATTGTTGTGGTTCACGTTTTGTGATTTTAAATTTAACAAAAGGAGTTTTATGAGGTAATTTTTGAATTCCCGCGCCTTCGATGGCATTAATCTATCTTTTGTTTGCAGGCAAAATCTCCACTTGATTGTTAAACAACGCCAAACATGCAATTGTTTTTCTTAACTTCAAATCGGAATTTTATGCAATTACGCTTTTAATAGATGCTTTAATCTGCCTGGATCTGGCTGCGGTAACTCATTCGGACAGCGTCTCCTGATGCTCTCTGCCTAAAGCTGGGCCCTGGGATGCTGTGACTGCTGGGACGGCCTCCTACACGCTGGGCGGATATGCTGCTGTTGAAATTTCGGGCTCAGGACCTCAAATGTGCCTGTGATTGCTGTTCGTAATCTGCGTTGGTTCCTGCCGATGTCCTCGGAGAGTGGTAACGATGAAAATTATTTTTGTTTGAGGGAAATCGCCACCCACACTTTCACTGGTGCACTGTTACTTTCTCTACACAATGGTGTACTTTTTATTATTATAAATCAAGTATTTCTATATTAAAATTGCAATTAAATGAGAGACCAAAAACTGTGTGTCAATAATTAATTTTATTCAAATGTTTTTTCCTCCTGGTCGTTAATAACAAATGCCTATCTAAACTACAAAAACGGATATTGACCAAGTTCAATACAATAACCTTCTTAACTAATATTCCTTATAACTAAAATTATTTACAAAATTTCTAATTCTAAAATATTGTCTTTTCAATTTTATTTTAACTGTCTCATAGCGCCACTCACTTGGTATTAATTAGATTGTCTTTTCACTCTCGCGTAATTAAACTGACTTGTTTTTAAAATAGTCCACTTCCTTCCCCAATTTTGTTTCACATCCTGCTGTGTGTCCTTTTCCTTGTATTTTTATCCACTGTCTACTTTTCCCAGCTATTGCTGTCTAATATTACAATTGTCATGTTCTGCCTGGTTTATGCTCTTTACAACGTATTATTAATTCTGCTTCTTTTACCTTTATTTAAAATACTCATAAACATATCCTACTTAATTATTCTGACATCTACGCTTCATTTAACATGCACATTATAAACCTTTCTGTGACAGTTCTATTTATTTGGTTTGGCTTTAATTTTGCACAAACCTCTTATTTTTGGCTAATTTAAAATTATCGACTCCAATCTATGAAAAACGAGCTCTGCCCTTTGCCTTTTGTACTCAAATCATTTCGTTACTACTGGCATTGCTTTGCAAATGTAATTACGGATTGAAATTTATACGATTCTTCTTGCCAGTAATTTTTTTTATTACATTGTTAATTATTTACAATATAATTAGTGTAAGTTTTAATTGTTTGTAATAAATGTAATTTAAATAAGATTTCGTTCAATACATATAATTTAGCATATTAATATTAATTATTTAAAATGTACATTTATTTTACACTTTATTTATGTAATAATTGCATTTTGATAAAAATGAAGCCTCAAATTCTCTTTTATGTCCAAATTTTAATTTTGAATTAAAATACAATTATTGCAAATAGTGAGATTTTTATTTAAAGTTGACCTAAAGGACAAGATGGTCAAGGTTATTGTCCCCTAAGTCTACTCAAATATTTTTTCGCCCTTAAATCATCCAAATTCAAAAAAAACAGCTTCTGGACAAATTTTCAACATTTAAGCTTAATGTGACCTGTTCAAGATCACTCCAACGAGTTAAAAACTATCATTTTGGACATAAAATTTTCCGCTCTTTCCGAATTCGGTGTCAAAAATAGGGGTTCCTATAAAAAAAAAAGATTTTGACCTTCAAATGACCTTGAAAGTTGACGCCAAGGTCAAAGTTATTAGTACAGTCAAATGACCCCCAACGTCCTGAATAACTTATGTCTGCAGAATTTTTTTTATTTGGCTTACCAACGGAGATATTCGGATGCGTCGATTAAAATGGCCCACCCTGTAGATAGCATGTCTTGAACCACGCAAAAGCATTGTCATAGAAATTACTATCCTTAAAAGTCACATCTGATTTTAAATCAATAAGCAAGTTAATAATTGGTTTTGAATTTCTTCAGTGCCTACGTTGAAGCACATTGCCAATTCCATTCTACATGTCTATTGATACAAAATCTGCATTTTTGATATCAGAGCTCCACTCCCACTAAACTTAGTTTTACAAGTGTACTACTCCACTACACAAATAATCTATAAAACTTACATGCAAAAATTGGAGATTCGATCAATTGCACTAACTTGTCGATTTCTGTTAAAAATTCTACAGTAACTTCTAAACTGCCACTGTAATTTGCTAAGGAATCAACACAGTACTACAAGCTATAATTTAAATAATTTCACTTACTGAAAACCAATTATGAAAAGGATACAATACTCGTATAAGATCACATACATGTTTGTAGCATTGTGTTAATAAGCATAATGCCACTGTAGCGATGGGGTTATGACACCAAGTTTCGTATAAACAGCAAAACAATGCACACGATTCCTAAAAAGAACCAACAAAGTCACTTTAGTTTACACCAACATGCAAATTCTTACCTTGGTATTTAAATCCTTAAGTTTATTACGTAGTTCAAATAATTCCGAAGAGGTAAGTAGAATCATATTAAGCGTTTCAACCATAAGACTAGCAAATTTTAAGTTTGGTTCTTTTAATAAAATTTGAGCTAAAGTACGATAAATATCCTCAGCATTAAGTAACACGCATAACTGCCTAAAATAGTTCATTCAATTATATTTAATGGATTGAAAATTAAATAAAACATCACCTTATTATAAACGATCCTCGTTCCTCCAACAAATGCTTCTCAGAGCTAAACGAGTTAAGTAACGTTATTAGAAATTTGGTATAATAAGGATTCATATCTCCCACCATTGCAGTTTTATTTAAATTTGACGATTCTGATATGAAAATCACTGGTTAATACTCTGCTGAGAGCAAACAAAATATCTCACCTGTCGATGAATTCATCAAATTGTACGATAACTGACCAGCAGGTGAAGATATAACCTCTGCGACAACCACTAGACACTGCTGCACAACTTCGTCGGCAGGATCTGAGAGCGTTCGTTGTAAAGCAGGAAATAATATGTCTATATAACTAAACATCTAGAAATATACACTTTAATTCCATTATCACACGAACCTTTTAACTGCATACCTTATTTGGAAGCTTGATATATAAGTGATGAACCCATCGCAGAACTGCTACCTTTGTCTGAACGGAATTATGCATAATTTGCTGTGTCAACACATCCACCACTGACGGTAAGTCCAGTTGATCTTTTAGTTCGTCACCGTCCCCTAATATTACACGTATGTAGTGTTGCAAATGCATATTTCAAGGAAAAGTAAAAAATACCTGTTACTGGTCTACCACCACCTTCTTCACCTTCGACTTGAAGAGAAACGAGCTTCATGAGTGTATGGTTAACTGCTGTTGCTGTTTCTTTAATGTCTGTCACTGTATTAAGGACAAAGAGAAGAAATGTAGCGTGCATTGCAGACGACCCAAGCAAATCAAACAACATGCATGATTTTGTTTACAATATAATTTTTAAAAGCTTAATTTCAGGCATTGAACAACATATTATCAGTAATAAAATGAAAGCGTTGGATGCAGTACTAGTCACAAGACAAGGATGAGTGCATGCTGAACAAATATTACACTAAAAAAATGAAGTAAGTATGTGACCAATAAAAATATCTACTCGGCTGGTTCTGCTATTGCGATAACATTTTGGGATCAGCAAAGTACTGAATCTGTGACTGTTGCAATTTCGACATTTCTACAATGATCGAGCAAATTTGCATCAAATTCCATTCATGTGCAGGCGATGAATCATGGGTCTACCGCTATGCCCTGAGACCAAAGCTCAGTCTTCGTAGTGGAAAATGCCAGAAGAAGAAAGGCTAAAAAAGACCATCAAAGATAATGCTCACTGATTTCTGTTGTTCAAGCAAGCTCCATAAGGTCAGACAGTGAACAAGGAATACTACCTGGGAGTTTTTGAAGAGATTGAAAGATGCAACAAAGAGAAACGCGCCTCATTTCTGGGAAAGTGACTAGTAGCTTCACTAAGACGGCACACAGAATGCAGGATTTTTTGGAAAAATATCTCATTACTGAAGTCAAGACATCGCTTCCTACTATTTCTACTTGTTGCCAGAATTGAAATCGCTCCTGAAGGAAAAGCGATTTGTGGATATGAAGTAGATCAACAAAAATGCTACAAAGTAACTATGGTTGTTCCAAAACGTGAGTACGGAAATCGCTTCAAGAAGTGGAAGGGGTGCTAGAATAAAGCTGTCTTCCCAAAGCATATTTGAAGGCAAATGAGGCAGGCGCCACTGTTCTCGAGGTGATACGATTAATTTTTTTTTGTATTATGACCTTCATATACCAACAACATATTGTATTTTAAATGGCAAGAATCCTTTGGGAAAAATACTATCAAATAGTTTCAGTACAAGATGTGATATTTTTAACTTTAAAAATATATGTTACGATTCAGTTGTTCATACCAAAAATTGTTTTTAACATAAGCAACGCAAGTCCAAGAGATTATACACGTTTGTGCTTGATTAAATACTTTTTAATTGAATAATAGAAATTCATAGTATCATGATAATAAAACATAAGTACTCCATTATGTAGTTATTTATAAGCTTACTGCAAAATGCAATCACGGAAATTCAGCAATTGATAACTGAACATGTATAGAGTGATCAATACATTTTGTAACAAATAAGATGGTTTCAATCTAAATATTATTCTGATAGAAAGTTAGTGCATACTTAGTAACAGTAATATCACCAATTAGACCACGAAAACTTAATAATATACAGAGTGCGATAAAAAATGTTAAGCAGCCTCGTTTATTCAAATACAGCAAAACTTTCTAAGCAAAAATAGAAAACTTAACCCATATTTACAAACAATCATTTGCAATTCTTTTGAATAGATGGTACATAAAGTACAATATTTTTTATACAGGGTGTAACAAAAATAGTGGGCTCACTATACACAGGCGGCTTCTACGAGTAAAAATAAGAAAAACATTTTATATAAACATATGTTCTAAAATGGTTCGTTACTGAGTTACAGCAGTATATTTAAAAAAATTCACTGGTTACACGCATTTAAGCTTTACAGACCATTATCAAGTAGGTAATCCGTGCTTCTTGTTTTGAGTCGTGACAGTTGGTTAAGTCATTTAAATCGTTAGTATTGTTTTCTAATTAATTGTACAAAATAGCAGATTTTTATTTCGAAGAGATGTCTGACATGCATTTAATGTATGGTTTGGCACATTGCAATAGGGCGAAAGCAAGAAGACTTTACGCAGACCATTTTCCAAACCGACCTTTACCAAACGAGAAAACATTCTAAAAGCTTCATATTAGATTAAGGGAAACATGATCTTTTAAATCGGTAGTCCGAGATGGCAGCAGACCACGAACTATAAAAACTTTGAACTTGGAAGAACGTGTGTTGGTCGTGTTGAGGAAAATGCAGGTGATGCAACTCGAAGGATTGTATTAGCGGAAGGTGTCGATCACATGACTGTGTAGCAAATTTTCAAGGCAATCAATTTTATCCGTACCACGTGCAAAGAGTACATGCAGGGACTTTGTGAAAATGACTGTGCATGGTTGTTAGAAATGTGTGCCGCCGATCTTCTCTTTTTGTCATCTAAGCTCTTTACTGATGAAGCTAGCTTTACAAGAGATTGTATCATCAATTTGCACAATTTACATCATTGGTAAGAAGAAAACCCTCATGCCACCATTATGCAGACCAGGCATCAACAGCAATTTTCATTAAATGTGTGGGTAGGAATTATCAACGACTTCTTCATTGGTCCTATTATATTACCCCAACAACTTTCTGGCCAGAATTATCGGTATTTTATACAAAATGATTTACCAAGTTTGCTGGAAGCTGTTCCACTAGATGTTAGAAGGCGCATGTGGTTCATGCATGGCGTTGCACCGGCTCACTTCAGTTACACAGCACGCTAATTTTTATAATATACCATATCCTGGAAGATGAATTGGTCCTGGTGAACCTGTAGCGTGGCATGCACGGTCACCCGATCTAAATCCTCTCAATTTTTACGTATGGGAACATTTTAAATCTATGGTGTATTCTACTCCAGTTCAAGACATTCGGGATCTTTGACAGAGAGTGGAAGGCGGATACTAGCAAATTCGGAACACACCAGGAATTTATGAGCTCGTGGGGCAGTCCATGATCCGACGAGCTCAGCAGTGTGTTGCTGCCCGTGGAGGTCATTTTAAACAACATTTATTATGATTTCAATTAAACAACTCCGTTTTCTGTTACCTTTTTGAATAAAAAACTGAAAAACCTCAAGTAGCTGTAATTCAGTAACGAGCCATTTTAGAACATATGATTATATAAACTTTTTTTCTTATTTTTAGTCGTAGAAGCCGCCTGTGTATAGTTAGCCCACCATTTTTTGTTACACCCTGTATAATTGCTTTTCTATTCTTCAAAACCTTTTACAAATATTTTCCAGGCTTAAAAAATAAGGGTACTTATTTTACTGTGGGATCGATTTTTACTCGGTTTCTTTACACTGCACAGGGTGTTTCCTCAAATTTTGACAGCTTCTAGCGACTTTGTTATTCCAGATAGAAAAAAATTGTTCAGATAAAAATTGTAGGGTATCATACAAACCGTCCGAATTTGCTACTTAAAGAAGCAATTGAGCATCACGGGTGAACTTTTTGACTTATTGTATACTTTTTTTTAATGGAACGCTCTATATATTATGTGTTTATTGGATAGCGCTTAAAATTATCTTTGCAAAAATATATAAGTTGCCTATAATTACTTCATCCGTTGTTGAAATATCCGCTATTAAAGAATTAAAATATGTATTACTAATTTACCATCGGCCGATCTTATGAAGGCCACTAATCTGACGTTAACTTTAATTCGCTGTTAAAATAAACAGAAGCGCATAAAAATTTGTTTACTAATGAATAATATGTCATAAGCGCCAACGTTTTGATGAGCTTTTGTTTATTTTAACAGCGATTTAAAGTTAACGTCAGATTAGTGACCTTCATAAGACCGGCCGATAGTAAATTAGTAATATTTTGATTCTTTAATAGCGGATATTTCAACAACGAATGAAGTAATTATAGGCAACTTATATATTTTTGAAAAGAGAATTTTAAGCGTTATCCAATAAACACATAATATATAGGGTGTTCCATTAAAAAAAAGTATACAATAAGTCAAAAAGTTCACCCGTGATGCTCCGTTGTTTCTTTAAGTAGCAAATTCGGACGGTTTGGATGATACCCTACAATTTTTATCTGAACAATTTTTTTCTATCTGGAATAATAACGTTGCTAGAAGTTGTCAAAATTTGAGAAAACACCCTGTACCTTGCAAGTTTTCGAGGATCTGATCGGTGCCACACAAATTTCTAAGTATGCATTAGCTTTCTATAGTAATGTTTTACACTAAATCCAACACACGGTAAAAACAAAAATCAATAAAATATTTTACAAACACAACGATAAATTTACAGGCTTACACCCACACCAAAGTAACCCTCTACATTGCTCAAACCGATAGTCACATCAAAAGGTTAAAGTTGTCATAGCTTACATAGCTAAACTATGTTCAAACGATTTTTGGGTTTGGACCATATCAGTAGGAGTAAGACGCAAAAGAACAAGATAACTCAACGTATCAACCACGCCAGAGATGAAGTTCACAAACGAGCACTTTCTACATAGTAGGAAGAGTGTTAGTGTTCAGTGATTGCTGATGATAATACAAGACCTGATCTGAGATAATGCAGGTGTTCAGAGATAAGAATTTTTGCTAAGTGTCCTGCTTCACCACTGTACAAGGGATTCTGTAAACACCTTTTGATGACATGGTGTTCCATTTATCCTTGGGTGAAGGGAGAATCTGTGAGATGCTACATGAAGGTTTAAACACCGTTTTAAAGTTTTTATTTTTGAAGATACTTTCCTATGCAATCAGTGACTTGGTGGTTATAGGGAAGAAAGACTATCACTGCAGAATGATTGGTTCTCTGCGGTTTGGATGGCTGCAGATGGTGATGGCAATTGGTTCAGTTCAGTGTGGATGTTATGGGGTTGAGATACGAAAAAAGCATGGTGTACAAGTGAATAGTGATGGGAATCGGCATGTAGATAGTGGTTAGTGTGGGTGGGCTTCTGATACACAGCATGTGTAGGTTTGCCATTGAAACTTGTGAGAAACATGTATAGTATTCCAACCAGAAATTGGAAAGCTATTTAAAATCAGGCCAGCATTGAAAACAGTAAGTCACTTCGTAATTTAATTCATAAAATTACTGTTTGATTGTCATTTAGTGACACTTCGATAATAACCTTCAAATTTGACAGATGCATTGGGAAGTTTGGAAGATATATACGTTTTTTTAAATTTTCTATGCTACTATATGGTTTTAAAAACTCAACTAGTACCTACTTAAATCATGCACAATGTTACAATGCCTTAACAAAACAGTTACATGTACAATTTGCAGATGAACTGTCATTACTTGAAAGCTGATTGACATTAGAATATTATTTACTGATTGTATGAAACCAACTTAGACATGACTTACACTTTTCATGGTGTACTGGATTTTAAATAGCTTTCCAATTTTTGGTTGGAATACTATACATCCAAGAAAGAAAGACAACCATTGCTTTCTATCTCCATGATAAAGTTGATGTCTGGATGTTGACTATTGAGATGATTCAAGAAGATGGTTAAAATGTCGTTACCATTTGACCAAATGATAAATGTACCATCAAAGTATCGAAAGCAGATCTTGGGTTTGCATTTTGAAGATTCCAGTTCCAAGGTTTTGACGGGTTGAATAAAGAACCATTGGCAATGACAGGTGAAAGAGGCAAATCCATAGCCGTACCAGAGATTTGTTTATAGAACTGTCCTTTGAATAGAAAATAAGTAGAAGAGAGGCATTTTCCTGTAAGGGTACGTAGACTTGAAGACATTTCACCATGCTCTGATAAAAACTGTTAGATTTAGACTACGAAATCTGAAATAGGAAGCTTAGTAAAAGGAAAAGTGACATCTTCAGGTTCTTACAATAAGCCTTTTTATCTCAACAGTGACAGGATCCAAACTCAAAAGTCCTTTGTTACATAGTGGCGATGGCCATATAAGCTTTCGAAATTCAACATAATGTTCGATCACTTAATTGTTCATTTTGATGTAGTTATCGTATTGAAAACATTTCAGCACAGAAAGCAATAACACATTAAAACAAATTTTGAATAATTAGATACACTATAAACTTAACCATTAAGCTTTTGGTGTGACAACGGGTTCGTTTTATGCCCATGTTAGTAACGAAGTTGTTGATGCAAATAATGAAATTTCCCTTGTATTATTAAAAATAAAACATCAACAACTACCCTACCCTTTCAGAATGTTTCCTTAATTGATACTGAAAATTTGAAGCCAAAAGATGAAAAAGAAATATATTTAGAGAAAAGCGGGAAAGCAAATTTAATGTTTCAAACATCTGATAAAATAAATACACATAAGCATATGTAGCAAATTTTATAGTGACTATAGTCCATTTACTTGACATCTGCACTGTCAAACTCACATTATGTTGGCACAACTGCTATTTTTCACATTTTAACAATTAAATTACTGTACAGTCTTAATAAAAAACACATTATTTTTGAGGTATAGTCAAGACATTTTTTTTAAATTTCACACTGACTGCAGATCACAAAGCAACCACTAATAGAGGAATTTCTTAAATGCACCTGTCAAATAATTGTTAGGGACTAGCCCACCCGTCGGAGGGTGCTAGTGTCGCCACTCGGCAAGGTTGTAAACCAAACTATAATTAATGATCCGTCGATATGTGAAGAAGTGTTGTTTCAAATTGTGCCGATTTAGTGTAGGCGACACAAATTTCCCAAAGGCATAAAAAAACCTACTAATAGAAACGTTTTCTGAATGCATCTGTCAAATCAAATAATTGTTAGAGCTTGGCCCACCCGTCAGGAGGCGCTGGTGTCACATGTCCGCTTTTTGAAAAGTGCGTAAATAGTAAACTCGTACGTCAAGCTGACACCGACAAATCAATTAAAATGCGTGAATGAAAAGCATTTTGAACCAAAGTAAATTGTTGCAATTGAGTACGACTATTGTAAGATTGACAATACTTATTAAACAATATTGCTATTGGAATTACTTAAAATATATTTGTTATTCGCAAATATTTTGTTTGAATTTTCCATAATTATTGTAAACTTCAGAACCTATAAAGATTTTGCATATTCCGATTTATGCGGTTCAAAACATTAAAATCGAGATTCTGATAAAGGCAAATTAGGTATATGCAAAATTTGTATTGGTGTTGACGGCATATTCTTGATTAATCCAAATATCGTAGTAATGGCGTTTAAATTTTGCCGCCTTACTGGAATAGTTTCTGGCCCACCCGTTGTAGGGCGCTGAAACTTTTATACAAGCTTACTATGGGAGAAATCGCTCTATTAGTGGTTGCTTTGTGGTGCAGATGTCAAGTAAATGGACTATATGTCCAACACACATAACCAAACTGGTGTTTGTAAAGATCAATTTTGGAGAGCTTTTTGATACTACATTTCTTAATCACATTGTTGTACATATAAATATGTGGTTAACCAATAAATTACACCAATTAACTTAAAAGTGCACATGCAGAGATATACAGAGGAATCGAAAATGATTGACTGCCACATGACCTTAACCTAACTTATATCCTTGCCGCATTAATGTAGCATTGAATATAGTACAGGGTGTCCGGTTAAGGGTACTGAGCGGCTGTATGTGGACAATGGTAAGGCCTAGAGGTTTGGGAAAAAAATCCTTATAAATAAAGTGGGCAATAGAAATTGCTGGAAATTATTTTCAAGTTCGTAATTTTTTCTACCGAAATTAGATTAAATAAATGCATCGAGAGTGATAGAAGACATTTTGAACATTTGTGAGCTATTTGTGGCTAAACTTTGAATAATTGTAAGTGTTTTGTGCTTATTTTGTTTGAATGTTGTTACTGATGTTCTGTTGGCCCGTTGGCCTCTAAACATGCTTCAACGTAGTTTTGAACCAGTCCTAAGCCTGGACAAAGTGTGAAGGAAGGCTCGACGTGTTAACAATTTTGTGCTAAGTGGGGAGAAAGTTGAATCGTAGAATTACGTCGTTTACCATGGCTATGTGATTTGTTTTGCTCGCTAAGGTGACTTGATCCGATTGAGGTACTCGAATTTTTAACATTTTCTCCTGTAAATCGACAACGGATGGAGATATCCCGATGCGGTTTTCACTAAAATGTAGCTAATTTTATGATGGCTGAGGATCTGTCAAGAAAATAATACCGTCCCATTAAACTTTTTTCCAAAACTAGCAAAAATGTGTAATCGCTGCAGATAACGCCCTCTAGTTAATTTGTTTTAAACTAAAGGACTCAACAAAAAATGTCTTTTAAAAGACCATAAAATGCTCTTTCAAACGAGACCAAAAATATTCAAATCGGTTGAATGGTTCAGGAGGTATTAAAATGTAAATTATGAAAAATGTATTGGCCTCCACTTCCCTTATTATGACAGATACGAAAAAATGTCACAAAACAAAATGCTGCGGTATTGGGCAAGCTAACAAATGATGTTTTCAAAGTTATAGCTCATCATGTAACTTTCCTAGATAGCGTAACTTTTATGTTCCTTCATAACAGTTACGCCCCCTAGCGGCCGAATTACGAACTTGAAACTAATTTCCAGAAATTTGTATTGCCCACTTTATTCATAAGGATTTTTTTCCCAAACCTCTAGGCCTTACCATTGTCCACATACAGCCACTCCGTACCCTTATCCGGACACCCTGTACAGTAGCAGAATAGTTTTACCCTGCAAAAGCTCGGATAGTTTCGATTTTCGAATATGTTTAGCAGATCACGGTCCTAATGAAAATTTAAAGTTTCCAACTTTTCGAGCCGTCGCTCGAGCCGCCATCTTGAAGAAATGGTGCTCAAAACTGGTTTTTGCTTATTATCTTCTTACCAGTGCATTCTAGGACAAACATACCTATTATAAATATTGTAGAAACGAACATTTCCTACAACTTTTGTTTGAAAAAAATGTTTGTGATTGACGTAACTACCGAGCTGCAGTGGTGTAAATTAGAAAGGATTAACGAAAATTTCAACACGATTATTGTTTATTAATTACATATTGGCTGTTTCCATTTCTAGTAACTACTAAGTAGATGCTGTTAACTCGTTTCCACACCACCAGGAGGAAGAGTTGACTGAGGTCTAATCCACTAATAGCTGTAATCGAAGGGTTTTATTACATTTTTTGTCGATTTGATGGTTCAGGTTGGTTCATATCTACTTCCTCATAAAAAATGTTGCTGTCGTCGGTTTGAGATTCTTCATTCCTAGAGTCCTGAAAAATTTACCACCAATTGATAACGGCTCTTCTTCTTATTCTTCGTCGTCGTCGATCATGACTTCTGGCATATTTTCGCATGATTGTTCATTGCAAAATTGACAGACAATGAAGCACTTCAACTCAGCTTTTCTGCAGCTATACTTTGTGCCACATCCATAGAAAGAAGTTGATGAACGCATTAAAAGAAATGGGAATAAATGCTAAACTGAGAAGGTTGATAAAGATGACGAGAAAAACAGCAATGTGTGAAAACGTAAAAAAGCGAAACAGAGGAATTTCAAACAAATAAAGAGGTACGACAAGAAGATTCACTATCCGCAGTGCTTTTTAATTTTGCATTGGACAACGTTCTTAGAAGAATTTACAAAAGTACAGTAAAAACATCTGGTAGGCAAATTATAGCTTATGCGGATGATGTAGTATTGGTGGCAAAAAACCGTATAGTAATGAAAAAGATGTTAAAAGAAGTAATACAGGAAGGAGCAAAAATGGGGTTGACAATCAATGTCGAAAAGACAAAAATAATGAGAATAGGCAGACAATAATTACAAACGGATAACCAAAATATCAGGATAGAGGGACTTGAATTTGCAGTTGTAAGTAAATTTATGTTATGATATCAAGTGATGGAAATGAAGATATGGAAATTAAAGAAAGGATAATCACAGGAAATAGAACATTTGAAGCGAACAAAAAAAGTACTTGGAAAGAAAACAAAAATAAACATATATAAAACAACAATAATAAAACAGTATTGTATGGGACAGAAACAAATACAATGACAAAGAAACAGGAAGAAGATTTTAGAATATTGGAGAAGAAAATTTGTAGAACGATACTAGGACCTATAAGGGTAGCAGAAAACGAATACAGAAGTAGAATGAACTTTGATATAGTAATGACAATAAAAAAACAAAGAGTGCGATGGTCGAGTCACGTATGGAGAGCCGACACAGACAAAACAATTTTCTCGATATCAAAATGGAATCCAGGTAGTAAGCAAGGAAAGGGGAAACCAAGATCGACATGGTTAAAAGAAGAAACAGAAGATCCTGGAAGAGCTGGTATTAAAGAGTGGAAGAATAAAGTGATGGATAAAAAAAGTGGAAAGAAATTTCCGAGTAAAGTAGTAGATGGGTACTGATCACACCCGTATAAATGATCTAGAAAGCTCAGTTTCTTGCGGTGTTACTTCTTTGGGGTGTATAACCACTAAATATAAAAATATGATGTAATATTGAGCAACGCCACAATCCAACTGGATTTTTCGTAATTGTCACTGCAATAAGCCCATTATTCTTGCGTTTCCAATCACAATTATGTAGACTTTCTTCAATTCCAAACCATGTTTTGACTAGGTGGTACGTCCTGAACGCGTGATACCGTGCAGCATCTATCACTTGTTGGTAGAACCGCCACCACCATACAAAACGACAAGAAATTATTCATTCTCCTGTCTGTATTTTTTCTAGATTTGTGTCCTCTACTTTGAGTTCTTTAGCAAGTTGGTGAACAGAATTGCCTGGAGGCTGGTTCAGGTTTCTGTTACTTTGCACTGGTTCTTGTCCCTAATATTTTAAGCACAAGGTGAGACTGCACCCCTGTTTTAAGACAATGTAGTCAATGTCACTTAAAGGGACGATAATTATGCTACCCTGAAACGCAGCCTCATGTTTCATAAATTTATGGCTTGGAACAGTAGCATCGATGAAATTGAATCAAACAGTCAATGTCGATTGGTTTATTACAAAAATAAATGGTCTATTTATATAAAACATAATTGCTTACTTACTATGATTTCAAAGTACAAAGTATATTTTACTGTGGCGATATAATATTTCATAACAATCTATCAGCATTAAGCCAGTGTTGTTTCCGCATTATCTGCAAGATTGTTACGCTGAACTCGAAGTTCTAGGTCATGTCGTAACATAATATGCTTACTGGCGTTCGCGGCATTTAAACCGGCTGATTATGAAAGCAGAATTGCGTTTAAAACTTTGAACTGGATTTTGTAAATTTTGAAATTGAAATTTATGCCTGTTTAATCCAAGAATAAACATTGGTTTATATTGGTTTCTGAGTACTTTTGAATTCTGTTAATAACTTTTGTTTTACCCGAGTTAAAAGAGCAAATGTATCACAACCACTAATTGCATATAAAAGTAGAATGTTGGTTTCCGAAGGTATTGTTGAATGGCGCTAATATTGTTAGAAGAATCAGAAGATCAATGTCTTTGCCGATGATAACGGCATCAACTGCTGTGGAGTAGAAATTGGCAGTGTTAAAGATCAACAGGTCAGTATCTTCGGCAGCCTGTTTGACTAATATATTTGACTCTTCACACATTATAAAACTTTCTCATGATGTGAAAACCAGTAAACACGAAACAGTTACAATCAATATGTAATTAATAAATACCACGAAAAAATAAGCTCAAAACGGAGCACTATAGAAATTTTTATTAATTCCCTCCACTTTCTAGCACTCCAGCTCGGTATTTATTTCACTTACAAAAAAATATTTCAAACAAAAGTTGTAGGATTTTATGTCTTCTATAATATTGACAATACCTATTTTATCCTCGAATGTACTGGTAAGCAGATAATGAAAAAAACCGGTTTTGAGCGCCATCTTTTCAAGATGGAGGTGCGAGCGGCGGCTCAAAAATGTTGGAAAACTTGGAATTTTAATTAGGACCCGGAACTCGCAAACATAACCAAAAATGTACACTACCTCGTTTTTTGTACCCTGTTACTGGACTTATAAGGCAGAATAAAAACAAACATCGGTTGTCAACCATTTTCAATTTCGTAGCATATGTAGAACGCTATAAGATGAGTACATGCATATTGCACCCAATTTACAATCCTTAGTGTCTTTAAGTACACTCATTCCTCTGTTGGGTAGGTGCAGCCGCTATAGCTTCAATCCCAAATGGACAAATTAATAGAAAAAGAAAAGTTAAGGAATACAGAAACTTAGCATTCAATAATAAACAACCAAACAATACAGTACAGTTTATATATTAGATGTCAACAAATAAATATTTAATGGTTCTTTCATTCAAAAAGATAAAATTTTCCAATCCTACTGACTTATATAAAGGAAAGAAAACCAGATTCTGATATGTTCACATCTAAAAAAAGCTTTCGGATTAATTGATTAATTGTATAATGGGTTATGAACGAACATTTTGATGCAATAAACTGTTAATACCAACCAAAAAACAACTTGTCTCGACAACCGTCAAAAAAAGGGGATTTTTTTGACAACCGTCAAAAAAAGGGGACATTCGCGCATCGCTATCAATGCGGGAAGTTAGTCATTTTTAATGGGATATTTATTTACGTTACCATTGACAACGTGAAAAAATGCATTTCGTGCACTAGAGCGAGCGTAAAATTTTTTCGCGCACTAAGTCACGAAATAATATTGATATTCTTGTTTGACGGTTGTAGAAAAAATATTGTTGCTGGCGCCTCGTCAAAAAAGTGGCATTCTCACGCACAAAAACGCTTACTTCGCGCACTTAATACAAAAATTACTATTGCGCGAAACTGTCTTAAAAATAGTCCAGAAATGATTTAATAAATATTTTTTTTAAACATAAGCCACCTACTCCCTGTTTTTAATTAAGTTTGTTGGAGAAAATAAGCAAATACAGCTAGGGTAAGGATTAGTTATTAATTTTAAATTTTATCTTTCATAATAAAAGCAACACAATGTAAAATAGGTAGCATAGGCGTTGACATATAATATACATTGACTCTAGAATACCATATTTTAGCAGAATTATAAAAAATATGTGTAATATATACATCAATATAGTATTTTTTACTAAATTTACTTTTAACATAAAATTAATAGTTTTTTTTTTTAATTTATATTGTAAGTACTACACCATATAGGTACGATTAGTAGTCAAATTAGTGCTAGAGACGGAACTAATCTTTCTTCAATAACAACAAATCACACATAGAAACTTTGGGATTCTCAAAAACAAACACAATAAATGTTGAAGCATTCATGAAATAAAAAACATGAAATTACATTAAATAAAATCAAAGTGAAATGATATGAATATAAAAAATCAAACGAATGTCGGCGGTCGCTTTGGGAATTTTGTTTTGGCATGACAGAGTAAAACATCATCATAATGTATCGCGGAAGATTTCTATAAAAAATGGAGGCAGTACATTACACCAAAAAAGTTTTTTTCAACTGATCAATTGAGTTTCTGCTAATGCAGGGTGACCCATACGTTTGGTTATTAAAGTGGGTGGATACTAACTTTAGTAGAAATACATTGCACTACAAAATAATTGTATATACAAACAAAATTCGCATTAGGGTCTGTTTGAAACATTTGAAAACCACTGGCTAACACCGAAACCTTTATTAGGTAAATCAGATGAGAGTACATTAACCACTAACACGTAATGCACCAAATGCGATTAAAATACCCAAACAACTGTTTTTTGCTTCTGCATTTTATCCAAATTCGATCTTATCGCAACCACCTGTGCAAAATTATATTTATGGAAATTCATTCCTGCGATTGTCAATCAGTTTAAACAATTAACGGCCGGTCTTATAAAGACCACTAATCTGACATTAACTCTAATTTGCTGTTAAAATAAACAAAAGCGCATCAAAACATTAGTGCTTATGAGATTTTATTCATTAGTAAACAAATTTTGTTGCACTGTTGTTTATTTTAACAGCGAATTAAAGTTAACGTCAGATTAGTGGCTGATAGTCTATTATGCAAAAGCGTTTGATATCAACTAACTATCCTTAAATTTAATGGCCATACTTATGATTCACCCTGTATATTCCATGGGCAAAAAACAGAGATAATATTAAATTCTATATGCTAACTGAATCGAACAAATAATATATTTTGAAAGAAAAGGACATGCACCAAATGTCCTACAAGTAACGGAAAGTTACATGTAGAACATTTGTTATTCATGGATGAAACAATTATGGAAGTTACGTGAAAATGCAAAATTACACATTACCGAAACTATTTTACTGATATGGCAATGGCATTGTAGTTAATAAATAGCTGGAAAAATGTGATGTTTTTTACATTTCAACGAAAATTTTTATACATGTTGCGTACATATTTGGGCCAAAAATAAAACAACGTCCTTATCAATTATAATACATCTGCAGGGGTATAGCGGAAGAGTGAGTGTAGAAAATGTAAAATTGGTTTTTGATTGTAGTATGTAACACTCAAACTAATAAATGTTATGATTTTATATTTGTAATCTATTGTAATCATTGCTGTAGTCAGATATTTGCATGTATGCATTTTATTATTCTAATAAAATAATAAGTTTTATTTTTCTTTGTCATTATTAAGTTATTGCTGTTATTATGCTTAAAATAAATATTTGAACTTAAAAGCTTAAAAGCAAAATGTTCTTCAAATTTCGCTTTCAACTAACCAAATCAATCAATCTATCATTTGATTTTCTTAAAATGTATATTATTGCAGAAGATTAATTGTCCTAAATATATTATTACATCTTTTCTATATTATATTTTTTATGTTCTGTTTGATAAATCATATTGGTCTTTCATCTACTTATAATTAAAAGAAAAATATGGAGAATTATATATCTTGTCAGAATTTTTGGCTGATCTCACTTAAAATTTCAATTCTTGGCAATTTTTGTTAAAAAAAATCAGAACTGGTTAATACTGGAAGTCACCTTAAACCTATTACTTAAGATATGTTTTTAGTCTTTACATCTGAAGTATGGGCATCAGGGGCGTAGCTACTGCTATTTCTGCCATATCAATGATGCAGGGCCCACAAGCCAGGGGGACCCCATCAGCACTCATGCCCTCAAAAAAAAAATTATTATAACAGGTGTTCACTTTCAAACTGGAACATAGGAATTTAGCATTGTATTTAACAGTTTCATGAACTCCTGCTCGCCAATTCAACCTACAGAAAATGTTTTGGTATCAATGGAAAGGGAAAATTATTGTGCATCTAATGGTATTAAAAATTAAATTATCTTTGTCAATTTTTATTGAATAATATTAATCAAAAGTTTTCATGTTTTTTAAATATGAGTTGCCTTGACTTGAAAACAGTTGACAGCTATACTCAAATTAACTTGTTAATTGATGACATTCGAGTTAGTTCAGTAGTATTTACTTTATACAATGAACGATTACTCGAACAAAGAGAGAGTTTTTATCGTAAAAACATATTACAGTGGGGTTAGTTTGCATAGTGAGTGATTTGTTTTCCGTAAAATTTGATAATAATCCAATACCGTCTGCATCTACAATACACAGATATGTCCGGAAATTTCAAGAAACTGCTAATATTTAAGTAGAATCAGAAGCTAGAGATGGTTAGTGTTTATTATTTAATTTTAGCTTTAACAAAAATGTCAATAATGAAATTTTAGTAAAGGTAATCGCAGGAAATTGAAAGAAGGTGTTTTGAAATTGATCAATATTGACCCAAAATACAGCACATGCCAAATTGGTCGTGAATAAATATGTAAAAATCGGCGGTATCTAAGACATTAAAGAAGCACTGATATCATTCATACAAACCGCAATGTCATCAGGAAATAATTTGAACCAGACGAAGAAAGTAGAAATGTATTTACAGAAAACTAATCACTCACTCTACGCAAACTAACTTCACTGTAATATGTTTTACGATAAAAACTCTCTCTTCGTTAGAGTAATCGTTGATTTTATAAAATAAGAACTACTGAAATAACTCTGAATGTCATCAAATAACAAGTTAATTTGAGTATAGCTGTCAACTGTTTTCAAGTCACTGCAACTCATATTTAAAAAACATGAAAACTTTTGATTGATATTATTCAATAAAAATTGACAAAGATAATTTAATTTTTAATACCATTAGATGCACAATAATTTTCTCTTTCCATTGATATCAAAACATTTTCTGTATGTTAAATTGGCGAGCAGGAATTCATGAAACTGTTAAATACAATGCTAAGGGCCGAATTCAGAGACGTAAATTGAGTAACACTCACACTCATCTCATACTAACCTCACCCTAACCTTACCAATTGGTATTCACAGTCAAATAGTGACCGATTAGTGACTAAAATTTGCCTAATAAGTGAGTGACAGATAAGTGAGATATAAGCTGGGGTAGGGGAACCCTAAAGTTCCACTCAAAGCATAAATTGAGGTTACATTGTACCATTTTACCTATAATGGATGATTTTTGGGAGTTTGTTGATTATGCCCATAAAGATGCTTTTTACAAATACCAAGGTAGTGTTTGATGTGATAAATACATAAAGCAAGGTTTTTATGTCGACATTTTTTTTGCAGATTTATCTTACTGAATAACTTAAATCTATTAGAAAGATACACAAATACAGAGATCGTACGAGTGCGGTTTGGTAGGTAAACGATAAGTGACATTATTTTACTAATTGTGTATCCACAGATTGAAAATGGAAACAAATCGTGGTTCGTGGAGTTCCAATTTTACCTATTTTGAAATTGTATGTAGCTTTGAGTTGTTTTGGAACAGGTAGCTATCAGCTATGTCGTAAAAAAGTGTCAGAATTTTCTAAGTAATAAATACTATACTGTTTTATTATTTTCAGAGGGTATGTGGTGATATTTTATCTGTCAGCTAGTCATTCGTCTGCAGGATAATTAAAAATGTCAGCGAGCAGTTAGCAAGTAATTTAGGACGACATATAAAGTTTTCATAATGTATTTTTTAATTTTAAAAAAATGAAAATATAATTAACCAGTTTTTATCGTCAATAAAAGTTAATATTTAGAAATGTATATTTATTTATATTTAATTTCTTTTCAGTAGAAATATAACAAGTGATTATATTTTGATAGAAAATATTACGAATGAAGAATAAACGGTCAACATTTTTATTAAAAATAATAAAACGAAAATCTAAATACTAAAATTTAACAGTTTTTTTTTCAAAACTACAGTAACTGGACCGGTCAATTTCCAAAAATTTCCGATTATCAATAATCGCCATTGCTATGGAAAATTTCCAACTAAATATGTATAAGCGATATTCTCGAATACAAACGCACGCCAAATCGGCAAGTTAAAAACGCCGTGTGAGGTTATAGCACATTATACAGCTGAAATCTTTATCATGAAGTTTGTGTTTTAGTGATTTCCAGTGCTACCTCACAGTTATTTGGTAAGATCTCCGCTGCCAATCGTTCCCCTAACAAACATTTTGACAATTGCGCCACTCAACGTTCACTTACATTAGTCACTCATAGCTATCTCATTCTGAATACCGCAGATGAGTTTGAGTGAAACTCACACTAACATGAGTACTCAATGAGTGACGGTTGAGGGGAGTGTTAGTGTTAGTTAAGTTACATCTCTGAATTCGGCCCTAAATCTCTATGTTCCAGTTTGAAAGTGGACACCCGGTATAAATTTATATAGGCGGAAGTTGTTTGCCTCCCCCTCTATTCCCGAATGAAATGCGCTGCAACCCGGCGCAGCCACAGTATCCTGTCTCGCGTGCAATTGAAGCTAGCCCTCGGATTTAGCTTATTTGAACGATTCTGAACAACTTTTATTAACAAGAGTTTTTAATACAAAAATCCCTATTACGACTTCTTCAATTTTGCTGTTTATTTTAAATCATAGTTGATTAGTATTTCACCGTGAAGAGAAAGTAACATAACCTAAAAGTACAATTTAGTGAGGGGTATAATCAGAACAAATTTTTTTTAAAATCAATAATATATTTTAAAAAAAAACTGTTGTGCCGTCTAAAGTGAGACACTATAGAGATATGTAAACTGTAAACTATGATTTACGTAATATGTACGTTAATAAAAATATGTAATTAAATTTAGTTTGGTTAAAAATTAAAATTGAGTTTGTATTTTTATACGTTTATTTGATAATACCTTGATGTGTGGGGGTGGGAGGACCACTTGGCAGTTTCTGATACAGAGCCTGCTGATTTCTAACTACGCCTCTGATGGGCATGTACAACGGATGAACGACAAGTTACCAAAATAGATATTAGAGTGGACACCACAAGGAGGAAGAAAAAGAGAAAGACCCAGGAAGAACTGGAGAAAAGCCATGAGTGAAAGAAACTAAATGGAAAAAGAATGGAAGATGAAAATCAGAAGGCGTCGATATCAAAAGCGAGATTTAATTAACCTGTCACATCCGTGCCATCTGTTCACATTATTATTATTATTACTACACCAACGATTAATGGTGAAAATGGTCGTAAAATGAATACATTCACAGAAAAATTAGTTTTATGGAAATCTCGTTTACTAAGAAATTTAACTTGTTTAACTTTAAAATGTTTCTAGTGCTCAATTGCCCCATTTTTGGAAACACTTCTGATTCATTCAATGATCTTGAGGCGGTTCTACATTTCCCCTTTGTACAGGTATGGAAAGATTGCCAATTCCTGTGTTATATCTATAACCATCTATAACGATTGCTTTAGTTAGATTTCTCCATAACAATTTAATGATAAAAAGTCCCATATGGTGCAGATTTTTTACGTTTAAATTTTACATTTTATAACTCTGCTAATATATGCAATAGAACCGCTATTCATGCACATAGCATGCTTAAAATTAGATGTCAATACACAGCTGTTATCAGCAACGTATGCATTTAAAAACAATAATGGTTATAGAAGCAGTTCCCTGTGCAAAATAAAACTTTGACAAACATGCAACCATAATGCAGTTAATGTTGCTGATGAACAGAAATGTTGAGTTAAAAATAAAAATAATAATAATAAAGGATACTTCTGCGTGAATCCGTGTCATAGGCTAGACATGGTAATACTGCTGTAAAAATGCCAGACATATATGGAAGCATCATTGGGCCCGACAGCTGCACAAACTCTTTTATCCATGTTATCGATGTAAACTAGAGAAAACGGCATTTGTTAAAAATAATACTAAATCTGAATGGTACACCTGTATACAGGGTTTACAAAGATTTGAACACATCAAACCAGTACCAGGATGCAATTTTCAAATTTGTTTATATGAAAAACAATACCTTAATAATTTTTTAAATGAGTATCTCAAAAATTTTCACATTGAGTATCATAATTTTCGTAGGTTTTAGAATTTCACCAAATCAATTACAAGAAATATAGATTTTCATGAGGACCTTACAATTTCCAAATAAAAAATGATAGTTTCTGTAAAAGATATCTTCTAAAAACCAATAGTTAGTTAACATTTTCAAAGTTGTTTAAAAAAATTGACAATTTTTTTTCAATAGTGTCAGGCTTAGAATTATACTGTTATCATGATCTAATTCCATACCGCAGCTACTAATAATTGCTGAAATATAATCTCATAACTTACTTGTAATATTTCGTCATTTTTCTCTTGAGCGTGATTGATCAAAATATTTATCATACTACCAAAATCTACTCTAGAGGGATCACTTTTAATACTTCGCAGGAATTCGCCCAACACGGTATCGCACATTTTCTTTACTTCAAGCATTGGGTCATCCAAAATTCTAAACAATCCATCTAGAAGTTCCGGTAAATACAGTATCAGGTCTATGTCAGGAACCGCGTCTAGCACTGATATCCACGATATCACAAATTGTCTGGCAAAAGAGCTTTTGGTGTATATTCGTTCACGTAACAATGGCATGAAGCCATCTAAATCAAAAGATGAACTCTCCGTAACTATATCCTGCAAAATGTACATTCACTTAGAAGTTTCAAAAGACTGTGCATACAAATTTATTACCTTCATAAGACGATCCAACAATTCTGAAGCACTTTTAATACTCTGCTCAGAATCTGTAGCAATTTTGCTTAAGGCACTAAAAATATGTGGAAATTGAGGCAACACAGCACCTCTCGCCACTTTCACAACATTGTATAATGACTCACAAGCGTAATATTTTACACGCAAATCAGCATCGTTGAAGCGAGCAACTATAGGAAATATTAGTTCTTCTGTATATAATGAAGTATCCTAAAAACATTTAGTATTAGCCAAAATTGTCATCTTTATGAAGAGTTATTTGTAGCAGTTATGTGTTTTCACCACGGCCTCCTAGATTAATGCAAGCGCCACATTTGTATAATTTTTGTTATTCTGAGGCCAACGTACTTTGGCGCCATCTGTTGGGTTTTTGACAAATTATCCTTGACGTAGGCACGACCTCCTTGATTAATATTAATCCTCCAGGAGGCCGTGGACGTATGCTTTTAAAATAAAAAAAAGACAAACTTGTAATACGTAAATAGGCAACCAGGTGCACAAGCATAACGAACTGTAGCGCCTCTACAAACCATTAAAAAAACGCCTTGAACTAAAAATACGGCGGGCCGCATAGAGACGTCAGTCTCGCATTAATCCAGGAGGCCGTGGTTTTCAGGTACTGTATTTTTTAAGTATTCAGTAGATGGCGTATGCATTCAAATTGTCTTTATTTGGAGAGTTGCTGAATGTCTCTCTAAGCAACGTGGTCAGCATACATAAATCAAACAAGTGGAAACACTCAGTGTCAGTTCCTTTGATGTCAAAATACTGATTTGGATGACCTTGAACGGCTCCTGGGGGGGGTACTTTCTGATGTTACTGACAGATGACGCCACTACTTTATCATATGATTGGTGGCAGAGCTAGTAACTGGCTCTGGTTGGTAGAATGTTGTGCTGCCATCTGACAGTCAAGCTTAGAAATACCCCCCTCGAGTCACTGTCCCAGGCACTCTAGACAAGTTTCAACATTTGGCATGAGTGTCTCTACTTGTTTGATGTATGTACGCTGACGTAGTCTTAGGTAATGTACAGCTTACAGAATTTAGATTGACGCTTGAGGTAGGCCATGAAAGGCACTTTGATCATATTTGATTTCACTGAATTGGCAATATGTGAAAAGAAATAATTGTCATACTACAAAGTGTGGTTATATTTTAAATGACAAGCAATGAGTAGTGGTGGGTAAAGGGATTTCGTTTGTGCAGTGACTTAACGTCATATAACAGATTCTTTGTACTTTAATGTGTGAAAATTGCTGTTGATTTTGTTAATTCTGTTATTTTGTTACTGCTATTGTTATTGTTGCTATTTTTATGTGTGTTGTTAATTCTGTTTTGAAAAGCAAAATGGTTTTCACTAGTAAAATAAAATTTAAAGTTATTGATCAACAAAGCTGTGAAATTTTAAGCAATATACTGCAATTTATGGAGCAAGAAGCTGCTGCTGGAACTTCAATTATTAATTTAGCTACGGTAGTAATTACATTCTTGGTATAAAGAGTTTCACTTATAAGTGTAAAACTTATTCTAATTTTTACGAATTTGTTAGGTCATGGAACATGTTGTAGCTGCAATGGGCATAAGCAAGAGTATGATTGCACGCATTAAACTTCATTTTCTACGCCAAATAAAAAGCCAAGGAATATAACAACGAAAATAATGTTGGACGAAGCTGACCGTTGTATTTTGCATAGGACTATACATAATCTCCATGTAACTGAGAAACAAGTTCCCACAGTTTCCAAGATTCTTACAAAATTTTCAGCCAATACAGATTATATGGGCAGCTTGGATAGTTTACACAAAGAGATGCATAAACTTGGTTTTTATTGGTGAAAGACTAAAAATAATAAAAAAGTTTTAATGAAGAAATAAGAGATACATCTGCGCATCAAATTTTTGAACAAAATGAGAGCATTTAGAAACGAAGGACGGCCAATTATTTACATGGATGAAAATTATATTCGTTCAAACCATACCCATCAAAAAGCCTGGAGTGACGGATCCAATGAAGGGCTTAAAAAATGTATTTCAAATGGAGACATGTTAATAATTGTAAATGTTGGTAGAGAAAATGGATTTTTAACAGGCGCCTATGCTCGGTGGAAATCTAGTAGCAAAACAGGAGATTATCGTGACGCAATAAATTATAATTACGAAAAATGGGTAAATAACCAGATGATTCCCAATTTACAACCCAATAGCGTTGTGGTTATTGATAATGCTCCATACCAGAATAAACAAATAGACAAATGCCCGACTTCTGCCACAAGAAGAAATGAACAACTGGCTAAGCAACAAAAATGTAAAATTTAAAACCTCTATGACGAAGCCTGAGCTTTATAATCATATTAAAGCCTATAAACCAAGGTTTAAAACATAAAATAGACCAATTATTTCGAGAAAAGGCTCACAGCGTTATAGGATTGTCGCCTTATCATCCTGATCTAAACCTCATTGAGTTGGTGTGGGCGGTAATAAAAGAATATGTGGCGTCTAGACGTGTCAAATTTAATTTCAACGTGGTAATAACGTTGTGCGATGAATTTTTTCAATAATTCTCGTCGCAGCAGTGGAAATTACGTTGCGAACATTCTAAACGAAAAGAATTTATAGAACGGGAACCAATCGTCAACATAACAGTAGGACAACTTATTTTTAAAATTAATACTGGTAGCAGTTCTGAAGAAAGTGAAAATGACTTTTTAGAAAACGATTCCTTGAATGAATCATTATCTGGGTAGAAAATTTAGCACTGCCTTGTTGTTCAACTCAACACCGCTATTTCCGCAATCCTATTTAACATTCAAGAACTGATAATGCGCCATACCACAATGTTGAGTACGCCTCTGATTTATTGTGTCGTTTAGCTTAAATACGGTGAACAATTTAATGTCAATATGATAGATGTCAAAAATGTTACCAATATGAAACTTGGAAATTACTAGCGATTTTCATCGAGCTTCAATCTAGATTCTGTAAGCTGTAAACCATTAGTATCTACTCTGCTGATTACATAAAAACTCTTTTTAATTAATGTCTTTTGAGATATGCGTTCTTGTGATCAGAATTTTGAACACGGTAATTTGTACAATTAGCATATTGTATCAAGAGATCCAAAAAAAACTGTTCCTCAGCGGGCTGTGGAAATTCAAACGTATGAATAATATGTTGGTGGCACTGTAAGTCTATGTCAAATTCGAGGTTATCAGGTTAGGTTTTACGTCAGTTTTGACACAAAATGACGCAAATCCTAACCTGCTAACCTCGAATTTGACATTGACGTACAGTGTCACCAACATATTATTCACACGTTGAATTTCCACAGCCTGCTGAGGAACAGTTTTTTTTGGATCTCTCGATATAAATAATGTTCAAATGAGAAAATCTTAATGACTACATTTACACAGTACTGGTGTTATTTAAACCGTTGTTATTAAAACTCGTGTAAAACATGTGTTTACACTAGGGGTGTTGTACAGACGTTAAAGTGTACGTCGGTGTTACCGTGGTGTTAGCTGAAACTTCGTCGCAGTGTGACAAACTGCTTCAAGATTTTCCATCTGTCACTCTGTCAGATGCTGTCTGTTATTATAAAATTATAAACATAGTCGTGCTTCTTTAAGATCCATTATCAAAACTTGGTTGACTAAAATTATGTTTATGCAGTTATTAAAACAATTAGTACAAACCGCAAAATACCTTCAATTATCTTAAAAACATAAACCACAGAAACCAACTAAACTTCTAACACCAATACCGCACAGTGAGCACTGCGCTCAATATAACACACCCAGCTACCTCGACACCCCCGACTGTTTTACTAAATATTTACAAAATTGCAGTTCTGTGTCGTTTCTTATATGTATACTGTGTTCAGACAAGTCCGTACTAGCAGAAATGTGATGTATGAACAGGAAATCCCAAGAAGGTGAGTGCAGCGTTCATCCCGCGAGCAACGCAGGGTTAATAACTAATTACTAGGGATGTCGTACCCGGTCTAAAATCAAACCCGGGTACCCGAAAACAGTACCCGGGTACCCTCGGGTACCCGAAAAATATAACAAAAATGTTAGCTTACATCGAAACATCTGAAGTAGCTACAATTTCTTTCTTTACGCCGCGAGTTTTAAACTGAACTAAATTGAAATAGTACCTACTCCCCAATTCAAACTGCAAGTCGTCTGTTATTTGTAAATATTTTCATACTTCCAAGTGCTATCAAATTCAAATACGTGACTTTTTATTCGAAATTCGTAGCAGCATCAAAATCACACAGAGGATGGTTATGTTATTTCATCCTATACTTACGTGATTTATTGGTACTATTGACGGGTTGAATATTTCCGTGAAGCGGATTTATTATATGAAACAAGAAACATTAGGTGGTATGGGATGGAGTGATTCTGGTTATTACTGAATCGTTAAGTTTTTCTAGAGCTTATCCATATTGCTTTTAAGTTTTTATCATCTCCCAAAATGACTGACTTTCTAGAAATTACATAATTTACTAGTCGGGTACCCGGGTCCTGAAAATATACCCGGGTCGACTATTACCCGGGTCGACCCGGGTACCCGGGTACCCGCCGACATCCCTACTAATTACCTACTCATATCAAAAAAAGTTTACCTTTCCTAAAGCAATTGCTATAGCTGCAAGGCCAATAAGTCCACCTTTCCTGGCATGAGGGTTTTGGGAATTAGTAAAATCTTGTCCAAGTACTTTTAGCAGTCTTTTAATTTGCACTGTATTATTTACATTCGCAAATTCTTTCACCATTCTAAAATTAAATTAAATGTTAACAGAATGGCATATAACATATAAAGTTATTGTATTCTACATGTTTGGCTGAAAATAAAACATCTTTAAATTTATTTGTAATAATATGATATACACAAAATAAAGCAGAAAATTTGAGAATGATATATACAAAATGTGCAAGTTGAACATTGTACCGCCAGATGCCAGCGCATATAGCACCAGCCTCGACACCGCAAGGTAAATGAGGTCACTGATAATACAATACAATACAATATACAAAACTACAGCATTCTAGCCTAACTTTTACACCCCTACAGAGTTATAGTCTTCCTGTCTCTTATATTTTCAGTACTAATTCTCTTTAAAATTTTTATCAATTTCGGTTACAACTTTCCAGTTTTATATGTAAAAGATGATGTAAAATACTGTTGATATATTTTAGAGACACCCTGTAGATAAAGGTACTTAAACCAAGACATCGCTTATTAACTAAAAACTAAAAATGCAACTATTGCAATTAATATTTAAAAATATTTATAACAAATTATAATTATTTATTCTAGGTTTTGAATGAATTGTTCTTATTTTCTTATTCAGTTTTGCCATACTAATAAAGCTGAGATGACAATCGCAGTAATCTACTGTATCGGTAAAATGCTTTTAGCAATATCAAATGTCTTCCTTTTTCCTAGGCGTTATACAATGTAAATCAAATTTCACTTCTGACAATACGCTATCAACCAGACACCCTGTATGTGGTGAAAACATTGAAAACAAAATCAAAACATAACCTACTTTTCGATTTCTAAAGCAGCTGTTTTCCGTTTTTCGTACAGTTTATCATGCAAAGCTCGTACACACGCAGCACTGAGAGGAGCATAATCTTTTTCGGACATATTTGCAAACCTTCAAAACAACTTGTTTCTTGTAAAACATGTAAATACTTTTTGACAGCTACCACTCTTATTCAGCTGTTTGTATGTTGGTGGTATTGTATTCGCTGTTCAGATTTACGGATTTCGTACAGTACGTCTACAGGGATTATAAAAGCAGAAATTAATGTTTCAAGTTGTGCATAAATACCTACCACTATACGACAGCACGAAAACTGTGAAAAATAAAAATACATATTTTTGACATTATTAAACGGTTGATGTTGGGTGGGTGAATGCTGTGTGAAACCAATATCGTATTTAGACATATATGGTTTTTAGCAGTTGCAAACTCACGACCTAAAGAAAATGTTGAAGATATAAGATTTATATCAAAACAGACTACACGAAAATTTGCGGGTAGCTATATTTGACAGATGAAGATATCAACACAGAATGGGATAATACAAAAAAATGTATAAAAAAATGTATACAAAAAGTGTCATATGAAGCCCTAGTATAAAAAGAAAATAAGAAGCAAAAGGGGCCTGAGAATATACGAGAAAATTGAAATAACAATACGAGAACATTAAGCAAAAAACATATAAACAGAGTCTACACAAAAACACAGAAGCTAGGTAGATAAACCAGGACCGTGGGACAAATAAATAAACTACACAGAAAACGACATCCATGGAATCCAAAAACTAGCGAATATATAATAGTCCGTTCATCAAACATAAAAACACAAAGTGGCATTTGATTTCCAAAAGTTCATGAGTTACTTCCAAAATTCATCTTTGTTTAGGAATGTACTTACAAAAAGTTCCTAAAACAAATAAGTTAAGGGTGTGACATTTACTTAGCATCTGTCATAAATGTTATGGATAACTACTTTTAAGGATATTATACAAATACTGTATTGGATACTATTGATGTAGCGTTTATTAATAAGTATTTTTATTACCTTTTATAAAAGTTCAAGCCAGAATTTTGTGTAGGGCCATAATTTATCATTCTCAACTTTTCTTGGTAAAATGTTGCCGTATCGTGAACAAAAAAGGTAGTTTACCTGAAAAGAAAATAGTTTTTGCTTCACTGTCAAGGCTGACTTGTTTTTTCAAAAACTGAAAATATTCAGACCAAGCAGGACCTAATCCCACAATCTTAAAATAAAATTCAAAAATTTTTAGTCCAGCTCACCTCTTGTAACATCAATCCTGGAACACACTGTATACAGGGTGTTGAAAAAAAGGGTAAAATATTTTAGGCACTTATAGATCTCATCAATAAAAATAAAAAAGTCCTAATAAACATGGGTCCGGAAATGCTTTGTTTCTGAGATACAGAGTGTTAAAGTTTTCAAAAAAAAAAAACAGCCTCCCCTGGAATAAATAATTTAAATCTAAGCCAAATCATGATCATTAATAGCACTAGTAAACCTTCAAAGTTTCACTAAAATCGGTTAAGGGGTTTTTAGATATTGAAGCATTTTAGTTTTTGTCTTAACAGGGTCAGAGGCGTGCAAAAATATGGGCTTCAATTTTTTTCTTGAAAACGAAGCGGGATCTGAAAAAATCTTAGGAGACAAAAAAGTTGCATTTTTAGTTGCTTTATTAAAAAAAATATAAAAATTGCAAAAAATCTCTTGGGCGTTATCTTTTTGTGCAAAAACCTAATCGTTATGCCCCCCCCCCCGGGCACGCCCCTGGAATTACTACATCAATTGTAATAGGTCCAAAAGATACCTCATAAAGTTATAAACAAACTCTAAAAATTTCATTAAAATCGCTCAAAGCGTTTTTAGATAACATAAAAAAAATCTGGTGTGATACACTTACACAACTTAAAAAATTTTCAAAAATTACAAATTATGCAAAAACGGTACAAAATAGAGCGTTAGTTGAAGAGACAAATTTTCTCTAGAATTTTAAGGTGAATTCAAAAATGTAATAATATACCGGGTGATTTATTTAAAATAGGAGTTAATAAAAAAATAGAAAAAAAACAAAAGAAACCCACTTTAGAAGAATTCAACTGGAAAATCACCTATCTCACATCAATACACATTAAAAATGTAATAAAAATGTAAAGTTTAAAAAAAATCGTTAGAGCCGTTTTTTAAAAAATCGAAAAAAACTGAAAAATCACAAAAGTAAACACCTACTTCCGGTTATGCGATTTTCTTCAAAAGCTTGCTGTCTCATCTACATAGTACACAAAACTTATATATGAAGTTTCAACGCCATAGCTCTTTTCGTTTTTGAGATATTCTGTTCACAGACACACACACAGACACACACACAGACAGACAGACCAATAAAAAAAAATATGTTTTTTGGGTTCAGGGGACTCTAAAACGTGAAGATATGTTGAAAACTCAATTTCGAATTTTTGGAGTAAATCCAATACTTCCTTTATTGTAAAAAGAAGTAAAAAACGAATTAAAAAAAAAAGTTTAACACCCAGTATCTCGGAAATGAAACGTTTCCGGATCATGTTTATTAGGACATTTTTGTTTGTATTGATGAGATCTATAAGTGGGTAAGATATGTTACCTTTTTTTCAACACCCTGTATAAGGTAGCACCTTAAATAAAAATCTGTCTATTTTTGCTATTACTCAAAAACTATTAGTTAAATAAAAGTAATGTTTTACACATAGCTCAGGTTTTTATATTTGACGAAAATATGCATATTTTGCATGCTACATATACAGAGTGAAAACCTTGAACATTAAATTCTTTTTCCTTTACTATTTATAAATAGTTATTTTCAAAAACTCCACATGCGAAGGCAGTTAACAGTAAAGCCCTTTACTCATTTTTTTGCATAAAATCGTTAATATCTCCATCGCAGTTGACGTTAGATTCTATAACTTTATTTAAAATAATTAGTATTTCAACGTAAAACTTTTAAGCTACCTAAGTATAAAGCATTCAATTTAAAAAAATCTGGTGTGATACACGCACACAACTTCCTTTTACAGTGATGTTATTATTAGCCAAAAATTTGATTTTTAAGCATTTGTCAAAAATTTTCAAAAATTACAAATTATACAAAAACGGTATAAAATAGAATGTTAGTTCAAGAGACAAATTTTCTCTAGAATTTTAATCTGAATTCAAAACTGTAATAATATACCGGGTGTTCTATTTAAAATAGGAGTTAATAAAAAAAATAGAAAAAAAAGAAACCCATTTTAGAAGTATTTAACTGGAAAATCACCTATCTCACATCAATACACATTAAAAATGTAATAAAAATGTAAAGTTTAAAAAAAATCGTTAAAGCCATTTTTGAAAAAATCGAAAAAAAACTGAAAAATCACAAGAGTAAACACCTACTTGTGGTTATGCGATTTTTTTCAAAAGCTTGATGTCGCATCTACATAGTACACAAAACTTATATATGAAGTTTCAACGCCATACCTCTTTCCGTTTTTGAGATATTCTGTTCACAGACAGACACACAGACAGACAGACACACAGACAGACACACAGACAGACCAATGAACAAAAATATGTTTTTTGGGTTCAGGGAACTCTAAAACGTGAAGATCTGTTGAAAACTCAATTTCGAATTTTTGGGGTGAATCCAATACTTCCTTTATTGTAAAAGGAAGTAAAAATAATAAGGGACCTTATACGAAACTTTCCTCCCAAGTACGGCGCGCATCGATCTCTGTACATGATGTGCAAATTTCGATGTTTTCATAAGAAATCTCGATAAATTAATAGGAAATATGGACCCATCCTCAATCTCTTTTTTCGAGAAAATCAAACTAAAATTGGCTACCGTCTTTTGTTTTGGAGTTATAAACAAAAGTTCGATTTTTCGACTTTTAGTTTTGTGGCTGTATGTGGTTTGTTTATGAAATTAGAGAAAAATAACTTCTACGTTCTTGATGCACTTTTTTGTTGAGAATGCAGCGGCGTAGTTAGTTTTTCAAAAAAGGTTTGAATTTTGAGTTTTTTTAATGGAATTCATAGTTGGCTATGCTATCATGAGAAAATAGTATAGGTACTGTATGCTAAGAGCTGAAAGTGCATTCTTGCTGCTTGCACATGAATATTGTAGCAATCGTGCAAAAGCGGCAAGAGCACTTTTAGCTCGAAATATACATATTATTTTTTCGACTACTGAACATATTCTTAATAGGAAATAATCATACTATTTCATTTTATTTATTTCTTTATTTATGTACATACAGGGGTACAGACAGGCACTAGGCTCAAAAAAGTACCACAAAATAACAAAAAAAGTTCTGAATTATAACAAGTTAGAATACAGTAACAAAACAATATCAAAAATTATAGGATTGTATAAAATAGTGTTGAAAATAAAGATAATAATATACTTATTACACAATAATTGCACCACATGTCTTTACTTTGTACTTAACAGTTTGAAGGCTGGAAACAAACAGATCCAGAGAGCTGAAATGCTCAATGTAATTTCTCAGCATACGATTCACTGTGGAATTGTATCCCGCATTAGTAAGTGAATAATTAAGTTTAAATAAAGGCGCATAGCGCAAATTGACTGTAGGAATATTAAATACTACTAACTTTGGTAATTCGGGAGCATCAACAAGATTATTAACAATTTTATACAGAAAGATGATTTCAGAGTTTCTCCTATTAATATCGAGTGGTGTCAGCTTTAACGACGCGCACAAACTAGTTATAGTACGTTTTTACTTCCTTTTACTACTATAAAGGAAGTATTGGATTCACCCCAAACATTCGAAATTGAGTTTTCAACAGATCTTCACGTTTTAGAGTCCCCTGATCCCAAAAAACATATTTTTTTTCATTGGTCTGTCTGTCTGTCTGTCTGTGTGTCTGTCTGTGTGTCTGTCTGTGTGTCTGTGAACAGAATATCTCAAAAACGAAAAGAGGTATGGCATTGAAACTTCATATATAAGTTTTGTGTACTATGTAGATGAGACAGCAAGCTTTTGAAGAAAATCGCATAACCGGAAGTAGGTGTTTACTCTTGTGATTTTTCAGTTTTTTTCGATTTTTTCAAAAACGGCTCTAACGATTTTTTTTAAACTTTACATTTTTCTTACATTTTTAATGTGTATTGATGTGAGATAGGTGATTTTCCAGTTGAAAACTTCTAAAGTGGGTTTCTTTTGTTTTTTTTTCTATTTTTTTTATTAACTCCTATTTTAAATAAAACACCCGGTATATTATTACATTTTTGAATTCACCTTAAAATTCTAGAGAAAATTTGTCTCTTCAACTAACACTCGATTTTGTACCGTTTTTGTAGAATTTGTAATTTTTGAAAATTTTTAACAAATGGTTAAAAATTAAAAATGAAATTTTTGACTAATTATAAGATCACTGTAAAAGGAAGTTGTGTGAGTGTATCACACCAGATTTTTTTACTTCCTTTTACTATAAAGGAAGTATTGGATTCACCCCAAAAATTCGAAATTGAGTTTTCAACGGATCTTCACGTTTTAGAGTCCCCTGATCCCAAAAAACATATTTTTTTTCATTGGTCTGTCTGTCTGTGTGTGTGTCTGTGAACAGAATATCTCAAAAACGAAAAGAGGTATGGCATTGAAACTTCATATATAAGTTTTGTGTACTATGTAGATGAGACAGCAAGCTTTTGGGGAAAATTGCGTAGCCGGAAGTAGGTGTTTACTCTTGTGATTTTTCCGTTTTTTTCGATTTTTTCAAAAACGGCTCTAACGATTTTTTCAAAAACGGCTCTAACGATTTTTTTTAAACTTCACATTTTTCTTACATTTTTAATGTGTATTGATGTGAGATAGGTGCTTTTCCAGTTGAATACTTCTAAAGTGGGTTTCTTTTTTTTTTTTTTTTTTTTTATTAACTCCTATTTTAAATAAAACACCCTGTATATTATTACATTTTTGAATTCACCTTAAAATTCTAGAGAAAATTTGTCTCTTCAACTAACACTCGATTTTGTACCGTTTTTGTAGAATTTGTAATTTTTGAAAATTTTTAACAAATGGTTAAAAATTAAAAATGAAATTTCTTACTAATTATAAGATCACTGTAAAAGGAAGTTGTGTGAGTGTATCACACCAGATTTTTTCACTTATAATTACACGAGAGCTTTTTAATGTCGAAGTAAACTTGACATTTTAATGAGAATTTCTTGCTTGGCAATTTAGCGAAAAAAACTGCATGCGAAAAAATTACGCGTCCGAAGGACGAGTAATTTTTTCTGGCAGTTTTTTGAGTTGAATTGCCCAAAAGCAAGGAAACTCGAATTATAAATGTTAAGTTTACTTCGATAAAAAAAAAAGCTTGAGTGTTATTCGGTACGACAATTTAATGAATACATATTTACTTTACATATTCGGTAATTTAGATGTCACTAAATTAACAAACATGGCAAAAATTATTTTAGTATTAGACCGTTTTAAAAGTTAGGTTCCGTTTTGTCGCTGGAAAAGTTAGGGCTAACTTTTGCCGCTGTCATAGTGAAAAAAAATCCGAGGCTTATGGGATTTTTAGTGTATGCATTAAATTGTCTATAATTTTCAAGGTCAACTTTCTAGGGGATAAGTTGCATTCCTGCAGGGTCCCTAGTTTTAATAATGTTGGTACATAGATTTTTAGTTCTTTTTTTCCACTAAAGAAATGATTGTCATTTTGACAGATATGTCATAATTTAATATCGCTTGCTTCATTTTTGTATTTAAAGTATTTCTTGGTTTTCTTTTTTTATCCGATTTTATTGATGATGATGATGACTCCATGTTAAAAAAAGAAATTTGGCAAGAGTTCAAATTAAGAAACTTTGACATTCAAAATTGACACATAACCATAATTTTGAAAAAGTTTTACCAACACGAGGTATAAAAATTTCCTAGCGTTTTAATCACATGTCTACCAACATTGTAACACTTTGACAGTTATTATAGAAAGAGGTTCGAAAATTTTAAAATATGGCTCAAAAATAAAGTCCCAATATTTTTTAAAATACGCAAACATGTTTTTTGTAAATATTTGTTATAACATTTTAATCAAAAATTGTAATTGTTTTGAATTCTTGTTGATGTTCGAATCGTTTGTTATTTTTTTAAGATACCCGTTATCTACTTTAGACACAAAAAAAGATTTTTTAGCACAAATTTCGACTAACGTAATTTTCTGGTTGTTAGATGAGCGAAACTCAAGTTCCACAATACATACTTATCGTATCCGATAATAACTTTGAAGTACCAATTTTTCGTAATACCAAAGAGCAATATGCTCTTTGGTAATACACAGGGTGATACGAAAAAATTGTTTTTCGGAATAGGTGGTTGTAACTTCATATTTGACACTTTCTTTCAATTTGAAATAACTTTTCTTAACATTTTTGTGTATTTTGAAATGTAAGGGTACTTTATTTTTAAGGCATTTTCATGTTTTAGAACCTTCCTCGTATATGAAAGGAGCAGCTTTCAGCAAGTTCATTCTTAGTTTGAGAAGATGCAAAAACGTATATATAGTCTCTATATCTCTTTTAAATATGACTCAGAATAGGCTGTAACTTCTAATATATTTTACTGTGTATTACTAACTCAACCTTAAAAATACCACTAACCTCACTTTTGACAGCTGTGTGAACACTGCAGAAATTATTACAAGGTATTGTAAAATATACCTTTAAAATGCCAAAAAGCCAAGAAAATAAACTAATCAAGCTTCATTGTTCATTTCGTAAGTTTAATGGCGCATTATTGAAAATAATTGGAAATTTTAGTTTTGAGTTACATCAAAACCTGTTTAACTACATTTCTATCTACACTCTTACAAAAATGTATGATCATACCTCATTTGAATCATATTTAAAAAAGATAAATTTTATCGAAATAATATTTGCTGATAAATGAATAATAAAAAAATTCCGTCTGTGCCTAAATTTATGACGGACACTGTATATAATGTTAATAATATAATATAATAGAATTTTGAAAATACAACTGTATGGCATAACTCGAAATTCGAAATCTTTTTTGAAAAACTGACTACGCCACTGCATGCTCTTCACAAAAAGTGCCCGAATAAAGTAGAAATTGGGTTTCCCTATTTTCATAAATAAACTAAATATAGTCACAAAACAAAAAGTATAACTCGAGAACAAAATACTATTAAGCTTTGCTTGAAAAAAGAGATCGAGCATGGGGGCCATTTTCCAATATCTGCTATACTTACAGGGATTCTCTATGAAAACATCGAAATTTGCCCACCCTGTTGCACATGTCTGTCTCTTGTGATGGTTGCAGTCGGCGGCAATCTCTACACCTTTCCGTTGTGACTTCAGTCCCCTGCGATTTTTTTTCTTTTCTCCCTTTTCCCACTTTCACTTTGTATATATTGGGTCCCATTTTCATCAAGGTTAAAAACCTGATCTATGTGCAAATTATTAGTTTGTTTGATTCCTGCGTTACAGCGTTACACCCTGTATACATTTGACAGCAAGCATATTATCACAGTCGTTAGTTTATAGACTGATATTATGTTTCGAGTCAGGTACACTGGCGGATTCAAGGGGGTGTCAATGGGGTCAATTGACACCACCTTGGGCCTCTTAAAAAATGTAATCGGATAAAAAGTTGACTGTTTTGTTTTAATTATAAACAAAATGCACCCTTATAGCATCTGCTCGTAATTTAAATTTGAATTTGCCTTTTCAACATTCTTCATTTTCTTTTAATTCCAATAGGCGCAAATTTGCCCTCACCTCCCACCGTTGGTAGGGTTTTCGTTGCTCTTCGATGTTGATTCTGTGACCTGTCTAGTGTTTACCAGTCTCCACTAGACAAAACAATGAACTGCACCTGGTGCATAGTTATCGGCGTATTTTAAAATTTTGCTAATAATATCATTTTTCATTGTTTGTTTTAAATTGTACAACTAGTTAGTCAAAGCCAAAGCCTGCAAAATTGCAATTTTAGAGTTAAGTACTCATATGTAAAAACAATTCTTATTTTATAACATTTCGCGTGAAAGCGAAAACGTACATACTTGATTTTCAAGTAATTGACATTTCTACAGAAATCACAAGCATTAAACAAAATAAAACATTTCCCAACTGGCTTTCTAAATTGTTATTGCAAAATTTATTTAATTTTTTAGAATGGCGACACCTAAAAAGCAAAAAAAAAATTAGACACCTTTATACAAAAACCAATAACCACTGTCCTTCATGTCAATCAGTATAAGACGGTAGAAATTTAAAATCCCGAAAAAGAAAATGATTTTTCAACAAATTCCACAGAAACTGAAACTGCATCCACTTCTATTCCCGTTAATAATGAGATTGAAAGTTTGTCAAACGAAATCGGAGATTATTTTGACAGCACTGATAGACTTCTTGGAAGTCTTTCTAATTTAAAGAAAAAAAGAATTATTGGAGAACTCTCACGTTCCCCGAAAAACGTGCGTATTTCCTTTCTCGGAAAAAAATTCATGTGAAAGTAATTATAATTCGGATAAATATACATACTTGTCTTGTCTATTCGTATATAAAACAAGGAGTTTTTTGTCGGTTTTTCTTGAAATGAAGCATGTTAAGTGGCTCAAATCATTTTTTTAATAAAAAGCAATTGAATTTAGAGGTATGAAGTAACATAAAAAAAGCTCATTAACAGCGCTTTTCAAAAATTTATACAGGGCCTTTCATTTGAAAAAAAATTGAAATTTTTAAATTTGTTAATGTTATGTATAGTAGTAATACCCAGAACCATCATTTTCCACTGGAAACGTAGTTCACGAAAAGCAAACTTTTTTGGTAACGTTTTTCTTCATTCAGTTTCAGTTCTCTTACAGCAGCCGCCTGAAATTCAGCATTTTTTTGCATAAAATCGTTGATATGACATTAAACCCATACAACGTGACATACAATTATTAGTATTTCAATGCAAAACTTTCAAGTTACCTAAATATAGGACATACCCTTTAAAAAAAGTCAGTTTGATTCGCCACACGTTTTTGAGCTACCCTGTACAATCAAAACAATTTTAGGAATGTGCACCACCTTCGTACTTACCAACTTTTATAAACACAACATTTTATACACAATATTTATGTAGCTCTTATAGTTTTAGAAATATCTTCCCCCCCCCCCCCCAAAACCAACTTTGTTAGATTTTGTATATAGATTACCTTTATTTTTGCATAGCTAGAAAGATTTATTATTACTTCTTTTAAATAGTGTAAAGTTTACTTTTTTCTTATTTTTATATAACCCTAAAATAGCTGTTCAATATTCCTTTTTACTTCCTTTTACGATAAAGGAATTCACCCCAAAAATTCGAAATTGAGTTTCCAACAGATCTTCACGTTTTAGAGTCCCCTGATCCCAAAAAACATATTTTTTTTCATTGGTCTGTCTGTGTGCCTGTGAACAGAATATCTCAAAAACGAAAAGAGGTATGGCATTGAAACTTCATATATAAGTTTTGTGTACTATGTAGATGAGACACCAAGCTTTTGAAGAAAATGGCATAACCGGAAGTAGGTGTTTACTCTTGTGATTTTTCAATTTTTTTCGATTTTTTCAAAAACGGCTCTAAAGATTTTTTTTAAACTATATATTTTTATTACATTTTTAATGTGTATTGATGTGAGATAGGTGATTTTCCAGTTGAATACTTCTAAAATGGGTTTCTTTTGTTTTTTTTTTCTATTTCTTTATTAACTCCTATTTTAAATACAACACCCGGTATATTATTACATTTTTGAATTCAGCTTAAAATTCTAGAAAAAAAATTGTTCTATCGTAGATAAAATATTGTACGATACACATGCGTAAAGCATTTTTAGTCACTCGCGGGGCGTAAAACGCTCATTGACTCGCGTTTTAACTCGGTCCCACTCGTGACCAAAGACTAGCTTTGCGCACTTGCGTCGTTAATTACTATTATGTTACTCTCATAGTTTAGGAATATATTCCACCCCCGCATCGTTGCGGGACCCGGTAGAGGCAGATGCACCTCTGAGTGTAACCAAATAAATACCAACTAAATTCATCTGCATTATATTATGCTGGAATACTTGATGGCGCAGAAATTTATTTTACTGACCGACTATTATGTCACATTTTAAAATCGGTAGAAGTTTTTAGGTTTTGCATGTGTCTAACTTCACGGCAATACCTTGACGCAATAAAGCCGGAAGTAGGATTACGTCATCTTCATTTTATTGTAGTAAACATGGCGTGCTGTTTTGGCGTCGACCATTTATTGATAATAAGGATTAATTATGAATAAAATTCGTTTTTAATTTAAGTTTGCAATGTTTAATAACACTCAGTAAACTTGAATGGCTTCTAGGAACTGTTTTAATGGGAAAGTATTTTTGTCGTAAATCTGTGTCAAGAGAATAAAGGTCAGTAATGGCACTTACAATTTTCTGTTTGAAAATACTGTTTTTTATTTAATTTTTAACCGGTCAGTGCTCTGACTTGCTTGCCTACTCACAAAATAATCGTTTTGTTGTAGGGGTAAGGTCATGAATGGAAAGACAAGTACCAAGTATCTGGCGCTACAAACCTAAACCGACAGCAATGGATTGGTCAGGGCAGAAGGCCCGAGTGTAGGACGGAGTGTCATGCAGTCTGAGTCAGGCCGATACATTAATTCGGTGTCTGACATCATCGGAACCGACGAAATTGAGTTTTTGCTCGACGACATTAGAGACCTGGAGCCGACAAGTGTTAATCCTGAAGACATTCAGGTATTTCATGCGCCTGTGTAACTCTCGTAGTTGTTGTGAACAACAAGTAGTCGTATTTTGTTTTTTAGTTGTTCTTAACAAAATTTCTACACGAACACAAATTTGTACATGGTTCTACGTAACACAGTAACATTCAGTGTAATTCAAGATTTACTTTATTTAATTGTACTTCTTTTGGAATTTATTTTAGTTGTATATTTTTGTAGTTAAATAAATTTTTGTTACTTTTTTTCTGTTTTTATTTGTTGATGTTTAAATGTACTGTGGAAATATTTGTTATAGTTTTATAGTTGCAAAACTCTAAAAGTATATCTAGAAGTGGATTTGAACTTTTGCAGTGCATGCAGTTGAAGTGTATGTAAGTATTGTCAAACTGTCTTCTAGAAAACTAAATAATGGCCGTTCAAATATCTAAAGATTTTGTACTTAAAACATTGCAAATTATAATAGTATGGAAATGCTATGCTTTCTCTGTTTTTTGTGTATTCTACAATAGAAACAAATGTTTCATCATAGAATTAGATGTGATTTATGATTGTTTTTTATGTTTTCCAGGGTGTTTCAATATTATGAATCGAAGATTAATGGAAGTACTGATAGTTAAAAAATAATTACAGATTATTCTGTTATGAAAAGTACGTATTCAGATTCGTTGCATTTATGCAAATATTGTGATACTGTCCAATCTGTGTTGGATATTTGGAAGGACATTTTCCTATGACACTATTAGAAAGCCATCTATTTTGCACAATTAAGGGAGTTGACAGTTTTCGTTCATCTACCAAAAATCCCTTGTATGATATCACACAGTTCACAACTAACGTTCAACAGCAGAGTGACAAGTGACACAAGAAAGTGTGTCGTAGGGTAAATTTATTTAAATCCAGACAGCAATCTCATTCAACAATGTTCTACAACTGAACAATTATCTTGCTGCAAAACATTTTTCCATACACTGGAGTAACCTAAGGCGTGTTTTGAAGTAAATTTATGTATCGTCTAAATCTTTTTATTATACCTCCTGCTGTTATCAATCCCCACAAAGTACTTATGGAAAATCGTCGTTCTCATTGTCTGCACATAGTTATCGCTTGGTAAATCTGCAAGTTTCTTGATCTATAGACTTTTATTTTAGCCTTAGAAGTTAACCGATACGGTTTTTTATCTGAGAAGATTGTATTATCTCAAAATTGTATTCCTCTAGCATACGTTTTTGCAAAATGTAATCTGCTTTGTTTGCTCTCGTTGCTAAAAAAAATATTTTCACAACACAACTAGTAAACATGTTTGTTCTGTACAAATCTGAAATTTACCTGCAGTATAAGGTAAACTGTCTTTTGGACAATTTATTAGTGCTACGGCGTCGTATTTATACTATTCAATATTTTTGGGTGACCAGATTCTTTTTTTCGTCTTTTATTAGCATTTTACTCCATTATACATCTCTTCTTTAAGTCTCATAACAGTCTCTTTAGTCTCTTTAAACTTGATTAAATTGAGCGGCAGTTGCTGCTATTATCATTCTTTCCACTGTTCTGTGGACAATTCTTTTTTGGAGATCGTTCAAACGATACAGTATATTTTCATATAAGCGATTTGTGATGTTCTATCATTGCAAAAAAAAGGTTAATTTTAATTGCATAGGTTACTAAAGCCTTTATTCCAAAATTCTAATTTTTATTGGGAAAAACATTTAACCAATTTTTTTTTGGGAGCAAAGATATATGTTAGCCGCGCTATTTGATAAATACGACCTTTTTTAAGTGAACACGCGTAACTTTAAAATTGTTCTTGTACTTTTATTAATCATTTTATTGTAACTGTTTTCTAATATACAAACTTTACGATGTACAGGTTGGGCAAATTTTGATGTTCTCATAGGGAATCTCGGTAACTATAGGAGATATGGAAAAATGGACCCCCTCATCCGCGATCTTTTTTTGAGAAAAGCTAAACTTTGTTTTTGAGTTATAAACAAAAGTTCGGTTTTTCGTCTTCATTTTGTGGCGTATTTATGAATGTAGAGAAAAATAATTTCTTCAGGCATTTTTGTGGATAAGAATGCAGTGGCGTAGTCAGTTTTTCAAAATATGTTTCAAATTTCGGGTTATGCCATAAAGTTGTATTTTTATATGAAACTCATAGTTGACTGACTCACAGTTTTCAAAGTAGTTTTTAATATTTCTTGGCCACTTGTATTATTAAGGCATCTGTTATCATGTCCATAACATACTCGTTTTTCCAGCATTCTTGTTCTACCTTTTCCACTTGGCTGCACACTTTATTCCCAGTTTCTTCGCCTACTTCACCAAATTTTCTTCAGCAAGTCTTCTTGCATCTTGTAATTTAAAAGTTACATTCTGCTATGTCACATAATTCTTAATTATTGCCCATATCATCTCTATTAGGTTTAGCTCAGGATAAGAGGGTAATTTTAATTTTTCGTAGTTCTCAAAATTCATTTCATGGTGATAATCACCGGATTTAGTTCTCGACGAATATGAGCACAGCGTTTTTCACAAATAAAAGGTTTTTCCCACCGGCATGCAGTACAATTAATCGTTGACCTTTAGATATTGCAGAATGATCCATTTTTAGATTTGTCAGACCAACTATGAGGTTTTTATGACCACTATGAATATATGTTTCGTCCATGTAAATAATTGGCCTATTTTCTTTCCTGTAATGCTGCATTTTCTCTAAATATTTAAACCTAAGACTTCTGATATCTGATTTTTCTTGAAGGAGCTTGCAGTTGCTTTCAATAACGCGCCAACGAAAACCCAATTTTATCATATTTCATTAAGTAGGGTTGTCACTAGTAAAATTAAAATCTTTCAATCTGTGTAATAGATTTTTTCTACGATCGTGTCAAAATGCCAACTTTTTGCGCGCGAATTATGTCTTTTTAACACGTTGCCATTGGAGGCGTTTTTTTAATTTATTAAAACAGGCTTTGCTGTAAGTTTGAATGTTAACATAACCTAGAATATCTAACACAATGTGACGGAAAAAGTGTCACCAAACTAACAGCCGTATTCATAGTCGTTCGCCAGCGGCTCGCCGGCGAGTCGCTGGAGTTTCGTTATGAATAGTATGTTGGCGGCACTGTACGTCTATGTCAAATTCGAGGTTAGCAGGTTAGATTTTGTGTCAATTTCTGTCAAAACTGACGGAAAACCTAACCTGATAACCTCGAATTTAACATAGACATACAGTGCCGCCAACATACTATTCATAACGAAACTCCGGCGACTCGCCAGCGAGCCGCTGGCGAACGACTATGAATACGGCTGTAAGTGTTTTATATTTCTGTGACGATCGTAGAAAAAATAGCATATGATACACGTGTATAAGAGTCACTAAAGCACTCCGCCAGCGCCTCGTGCTCTTAAACTCGTCGTACGTGCTTTAAAGGCATACTTAATACACTAGTACCATAATATACTATATTACAGCAACGTGTTGCTGGTTGTTTATCATAATTGTAAATCACTTACTGGACTCTGTCACAGATGTTTTTTTTGTTGGGTTTTTGAGAGTTAAATACCTGGGATTTTCTTCGGTTTCTTGACAATTTTCATGCTCGAGGTTTATGGAAGGTTCTTGGTTTCCTGTTGTGGAATTTACTTCTACTTCTTGTAATATCCTTTAGATGAATGCCATGGAAACTCCAGTTGCTCTGGATACATGTTTTTTAATTCCGTTTTTGACGATTTTGTGATGTCCAACTCTTTATTAGCAATTGTTTTTTAAAATTTGTACCAGTGAAAATTGTTTTTTGGAATAGGTGGTTGTGACTTCCTATTTCATAACTTCTTTCAATTATAAACAACTTTCCTAAACAACATTTTGTATATTTTGAAAATTAGGGGTACTTTATTCTTGAGACATTTTCATATTTTCAAACCTCACCTGTATAAGAAAGGAGTTACTTAGATTTTGTCAAGTGCATTTTTAGTGTGAGAAGATGCAAAAACGTCTATTAAAATAATATTTTCTAGTAAATGGATAATAAAAAATTCCATATATGCCCAAATTTATGACGGACATTGTATATTATGTTATACACCGATGAGACCAAAATTATACAGATTGGTGGCGGCTGATGCGAATATGGGACATGCAAGACAATTGGTCTTTTACACTATATTGCACCTTGATTTTGATATAAAAGTCAGTGCATTATACTGGTAGAAGGGATAGAACGATCTTCAAAAACTTTCATGTGTTCCAAAAAAAAAACTCATTTGCAGCATGCCATGATCACATAACTTTGCCATAACTTGATACCTACCCATTGAAGCAAATGAACTACCATAAAGCTAGATTTATAGATTGACGTTCTGTTTATGCAACGTTACCGTTTTCGCTACCGCACAAAATGACCAAATCCATTTTCATTGTCGCATTTATAATTTTACGCAACGTTCCCGTTTACGTCCCCTCTCGCGCAAAACATGGTCATGTTTCATGTTCTGCGTCAACGTTGCGGAAGCGGGATTAGCGGTAGCCAATCAACGTAGTGATCTGTGTCGGTAAAACAGATCGCTGACGCAATGCCACTGACTTTTGTTAACAACATTGCCGCAGCTGTTAAACACACAAGAGCTATACCCCCTAAACACTTGTTTATATGATTCCCATTCATGATGATCTCAAAATAATTATAGAAAACCTCACTTTTACACTTATAACGTGACTACACTTATAATAACCTCAAAAATGCATTGGTACTACGCATGTGCGACGCGTAGCAAAGATTTGCGGAACGTTAATTTATAAATTGAAGGTCTTTCTCACGTGAACAGAGCGGGACGGTAACGTTGCGTAAACAGAACGTCAATCTATAAATCTAGCTTAAGTCAGAGAGAATTAAATTACATCTTGACCTTGAAATATTTTCCTAAAATATGCAAAACACTTAACAAAAACAATTTTTTTCTCCAACCACACGAATAAGACGCCATATTTTCAAATAATTTTGTATAAAAAGTAAGTCATTTCGGGATGTTTACAAATTACCTTGGCAACTGTACACTTTTCGATTCATATTTGCACTAGTACAAAAATGGACGCAAGATAGGGTTTTACATGGTAAATTTTAAATAAAAAGCAAACGCTTCGTCAATATTCGGCAGTCGCCGTCATTGTTTATTTTTCCCGTACAGTGATTGTTTATTTGCGCCATGACAGTTCTACAATATAACCTACAATGTTTGGTTTTATGAGTAGTTGGAGAAGAAATAGTATGTTTCATTCGTATAAAAAATGCATTTTCGGGACGCGTAAGACTCGCCGGACTCCGCTGTCTTACTTGTCCCGAAATCATGCATTTTTTGTACTAATGAAACAAATAACTATTATTGACTGTTATGAATATTACACTCGTTGTGTAAATGCCATCTTATTTTCCTTTTTGCTTGATACAATTAAACTTAAGAGTGCTAGGGAGAGGGTTTAGGCAACACACTGCGCTAGGTGAGATTTTCACATATAATCTCATAAGAGCATTAATTCTTTCCGGAAATGTTTTTGAGTGCGGTCCAACAACGTCGTATTAATTTGCTCGAATGCAGATTCGGTAAGAAAATCGTAACGCCACAGACCCTCACAGTTAGGTTGGTCTACCTACAAAAAATTTCCAAGAAATTTTTTTATTGTCTTGGTTACGGCTCGTGAACTAATTTTTCTATTGGTCATTAATGAGTGTCGTACGATTTTCGTAAAAATAAAATCCTAATGTCTGGGATAGCACCTACAAAAATCTATTTGAAGGTACGTTCGCTATTTTATTATAGCGTTGGTTGATATAGAGTCACTGTGCCAACTTTAGATTTTTGAAAAAAGATTTCAAACATCTTATAAATCGATATTTGTATAATTTTACTTAATGAAATATAAAGGAAATTATTGAGATAATGGGAAAATTAAATATGACCTGTCAATTGAACACTTATTAGCAGTTAAATGACATATAGAAAACGATTTCAAACGAATGCATTCTTTAAATATCCAAGACAACGCAATAGTTTAGGGCACCATATTCTCCAAAATAAGCTTCCTACATCTCGTTCTGCTATGAACCGGCGCGCCGCTCACGCACGTCGGTTTACCTGCGTACGCCACACGCTCTTAGGATTAACTTGTCTTAAGACCTTGCAGGGTTTTTAACAATAGCAGGTATTTACCAAGGTGGTACGTGCTATAAACAGGTAAATATTTATTAATTCATAAGTTTAAACATTTGCAAAAATAAATTTTTTTTTAAATTAAATGTATTAATAGGCTTGTAAAAATCTATATTACATTTATTGCGTTGGCATGCACCCCAATCCCAATATTAATAAAAATGTAGTGTATAGCATGCTAAATAAATCGTTTACAGTACTACTACAATATCTAAAATGAATAAATTACCACTAAAATTTGGCACACTTGATGAAAGAATCTAGGCAGTTATTTAGAAATGCTTTATTGAATCATTAGTATAACTATTTTTACAAGACAATCATAATATGTACACACACACACACACACAGCTCTAGGGTCCTTGTAGAACCTTGGCTTCTTCTACAACAGCCTTCCACCTCTCCCTGTTTCTTGCTTGGGCAGTCCAATTTCGCACTCCAAGTTGTTTCAAATCATTTTCCACATTATCCTTCCATCTACCGCACGGTCTCCCCCTAGGTCGTCGTCCTTCAGGATCGTTTGTGAGCACTCTTCTCGCAATTCTTGTCTCAGGCATCCTCCATACGTGTCCCAGCCATCTGATTCTCTGTCTTTTGATCCACCCTACCATGTCTTGTTCCCCATTTAGTCTTGCTACTTCGTGGTTCATTCTTGGTCGCCATTGGTTTAGTTCCCTATCAAGAATAGGTCCAAGAATCATTCGCAAAATCATAATATGTACATACTTGCAATCGAGAAAAGATACAGGATACCAAAAAATGTAATAAATAAACTAAGTAACTTACGATTACATATAAATGAAATGAAATTACATGGACACCAGTATAGTTTGTTTTTTTGCTTTATTATTTCAGTGGCTTTTGTAATTGCCAGTTTTAAATTTCTATAATGTAAAACTACATAAGACAAATTAAAATTGGACAATTTCAGAGACCACTCAAATGATAAAACAAAAATCAAACTATACAAATCGACAGAACATAATTGCTCTCCGCATATTTTGAAAAAGTATAATAGATTAAAAATCCTTCAAAAGCGCGATGTTTTCAACATTTTTAGGTACGTAAACATGCGTAAGGATCCCTAACCAAAATGTTGAAATATTATAAAGGAAAGCGACAACATTACAAAGCATACATTTCATTGTTTTCTTCCTATAGTTAGGTTAGATTTAGCTTTAAAGCTTTGAATTGATTCAGAAAATAAGAAATGTTTATAAGGCACCAACCAGTAATTTGAAATGGAAATGTTCTCTTTTTCGCAATAGAGTTCTTCAAGTTCACTGCTGTCATTATTCTCTTCGTCGGAATTTGAACTTGAACTATGACAATCTGGTTTGTTTTTTTGAAAAATCATTGCCATTGGACAATTATTCTGTTTCGGAAACATTATCGTCGTTGTCGCTTTCATTGAATGGAAGTTCGTGTTCATTTTCAGATGTGGTATCGAAAAAATTCTCATTACTTTCGGAAAAAGGAAATTCAGCTGGTAAGAAACTTATCGGAGCTTCAGAATTACAAGTAAAGAAAATCACACTATCAACATCAGAAGTTCGATAACCGACAACAAATGTTTCTGGCTCTGTTTGTAAATGAGCGAGCAGCTTCCAACTCCTGGAGAGAATTATACGCATGCTCTTTGATTATACGTTATATTTATTAAAGCACTTATATTCACTTATCACGTCTATATTCTTATGCGATAAAATGTATACAATGTGGTTTTTTGTAAAAAAAAGCAAAAGCGTCAAAAAGTTATTTGTTTTATTAGTATAAAAATAGTTATTTGTCTACCAAGTGTGGAATAACCTAGTTTTCGCACATGGCAAACAGTATTTTTTCACAGAGTAAGTTACTTACCAGCCCAGAATCACATAATTTGGCCCGGACAAGATTTTTTAGGTATTTTTTTGATAACTTTGTTTTATACACACGAATGAAAATATTTTTGGTCAATATTCTTACATCATGATTGTAGCAGTTTCTAAACAGTTTTAGTAATAACGAATTACGAAAAGTAGTCAGAAAAACTAACTTTGAAATTAATATACCGATTCATTTCATTAGGCCCATATGATTTGAATATCATTTCATTAACCGTAGCATGTTTTGGTTGCAGTGAAACAGTGCTGTTTATTGTTTAATACCATATTGACAGTCTGGTGTGGTATTCCTTTTGCAAAAATGGTACGTGGTAAAGCTATTGTCAATTTGTTTAATTCCGGTAATTTCTGTGGCAATAATTTCAAACAATTGCAATATCGGGTTATAGTGTACGAAATATTGTGAAACGATAAAACAACAGACACAATAGCAGAAAAGCCAAATTTGGGACGAACCTCAAATATTACACCAGCAAATTTTAAAGTTTTGCTTATCTGGGCCAAATGATATGATTCTGGACTCGTACATTAATAAACGTTTACCTTCCTTTTTTCCTGCTTTTGAATTTTTAAAAAGAGTGTTGGAAACTAAGTCATTACCTAACTATACTTCTAAAAATTGATATGGAAAAGTCGAATTTTTTCCAGCAAGTTAGAAAAATGCATATTTTTGGCACGAATAAGAACAAAGTCTGGCAATTTTATAAATGAACTACATAAATGACTTAGTTTTGTTGCTATACAGAAATATTCTACATTTAAAAAAAGGTTTATTACAGTGTAAAAGAGCAATTGTCTTGCATGTCCCTATGTTCGCACTAGCCTCTACCAATCTTTATATGTTTTGACGTTATATAAGTACAAGTACTTTTGAAAGAGTATTTTTAATTAATACCATACGCTAAACCTTACAAAGCACCAACCTCTACACCTCTAGGTAATAAGAGGTTACTGCTAATATATACACTAAGAACAATTTGACAGTTTATTTGTCTATACAATGCCAGCTTTAGATTAACTCTGAGATTGTATGGTAGAAGTATCACCTACTCTATGTAATAAAACGGTTTCTTTAGTTTTGTCTAGTAGGTACTATATTTCTAAATCCCAACCACAACCACACCATTCTATACGGTAGCAAAAGCAAAATGTTATTCATCTCACCCTTGTGTTACAAAAACAAATTTTTGATACTATCTTTCAATGCAATACCTTCATAATAACGACGTGATAATAATGCAAGTTCCAAACAAGAAACGCCCAGTTTCCAAATGTAACAAAAAGGGTGCACTATGTTGTTAAATAAATTAAAACACGATGTATACATAACATAACATCTAAACAAAAAGTTACAGCTATTAAATTTATTGTGTCCTAATTTAGTTGTGCCAACAGTATAGAATACATCATAACGCGACATCTAAAACGACAAAACAAAATCTAAATGTCATTGCCTAACACTCCCAACGCAAATTTGGTATTATTTCAATTTCAAAACAAAAACAAAATTAAATTTATCTAAAGCAAAATTTAGTATCTAGTATAAGCTACTTACTTTGCACGAAGTTGTTTCATAATCATATTTTTACGTTTTCTTGGCCTAGCCAATCGATATTTTCCCTTTGGCATTTTACGAATTGTTTCAATAAACAAAAAACTCTATAAAAGCACTTGTGGGGCACTAACAACTACTGTTGCCGATAATCGATACAGAAAGCAAGTTTGCGTAAAAGGATTTTCTTAGGAAAATTTTGTATTTATACAGGCCAGGAATGTGTTAATTATTACAATCAACGAAGGTCACAACATCTAATGAGCAAACGGCAGTGGGGATAATTACGGTACCTTCACAATTTGTCATTTATACCGTGGCCATAAATATTTGATATCACATTACCTTTGGAATCAACACCGCTTTATTAAAGTGATGAATCCAACTAAACTTAAATGTCATTAATGTCATCACAACTAAAATTCCTATCTGTCAAAAATTATTACAGATTGCAATAAGTATTGAAGTTAGAATAGGAGATTTTTATAATCGAGTCGTAGGCTAAACTGCAGAATCTGGGGCACATTCCCCTCCTCTTATTTGCATTTTATTACATTTCATACCAGTACTTATTATAATTGAAATATGTATAATGCTAACCAACATTTATAAGTAGCTAACTCCATGGCTACCGGGATCTCAGATGTTTATGGCCACCCGGTAGTAATTGTTATTATCAGACAAATGATGTTTTAACATTTCTGTGTAATGCTACAATTTCTCAGTATTTTGAAATCGTTGACGATTACAAGATATTAATCACATCAAAACATTTCAGTGAAACAGTTATACATAGAAGTTTTGCTGCAGGAAATAGATTTTCAGATAAGGTACTTAGTGAAATAATCCGCTTCAGACACAGTTCCCTGCGTATTCTTCTTTCAAGGCGCACATCAAAAATTCACCTCGCTCACTCTAGTAATGTATGAGCTCGCCTTAGCCGCAAATTGTCTATGTAAAGTGAAGGCGGTGAAAGGCCAGCAAAAATTGTAACGGTAGGTTCTAACATATATTCACCTCATCACAATGAGCCTTTGAGGTCTCCTGGCAACGGTAGTTACTGACTAACGAATTAAAACATTCCATAATACGTAATTATTTATTAAGAAAAATTATGTGAACGAAAAACATAAGAAGGCTATCTATAAATAGTTAATTATATTAGTCCCCAACATCTTCATTACAATTAATTACAACGTATCAGTTGCACCAAAATATTTCAGTTAAAATTTGGCAACAAACGTAAGGACGTATTGAGCCAACTCGGGTTATAAATAGAAGGCCCGTCGCAGGTAATAGATTAGCAGAAAAGGTACTTAGCAAAATAATTCGCTTTCGACATTACTATACAAGACAAAGTGGTGTATCTACAGTTGTCTAAACATTTATTTTTCAAGGCGCAAAAAATTCACCTCGCCCGCTATAGAAATCTCTGAGCTCTCCTTAGCCGCCTTAATGCAGTGTAAACTTTTACCTGTCACAGTGACACATGTTTTCATAAACAAATTGCAATCTGACATTTACCTACAGACTTAAGTTAATACATGACTAGATTTTCTATCTTACCTTTAAAGGTCTACCCTAACTGAGTTTTTATTTAACACACGATACAATAGATAAATTCCGTCTTGCACGTAGTGAATTTTAGTTAGGAAGCAGTTTAATAATTTTTGTACTTTCTCGTTCATTTCGTAGACACCCATTGTTGCAGTCTAATAATTGTAACAAAAACACAAATACTGCAATAATGTGACAGCTGCTTGACAGTAGAGTACATCCAGGAGCCTGCCGTGAAAACCCAATTATCATACATGTTCCTATGTTCGCAGAAACAGCTACCAATCTGTATACAGTGAATTTATTATAACGCGCAATGTGGCATTTCTGTTTCCATAAGGACTTGATTGTTACTGTATATATTTATATATAAGTATAGCGGAAATATTATCCCAGCAGAAAAACAACTGCATATCTTTAATTTTAGTTATTATATGTACGTGTATTATTAATTCATCAAATATCACAGCTTTGATAACAAGTTATATATTGACCACGGCCTTCTGGATTGGCATGCCTGCTGGCTGTTAGCGGCCTGTTCATTTGCAAGCTTTTCGAGTGATCCGCGTGGCGCTAGTTACCCGGGGATTTGGAAGCGTTGGCTCGGCGTTTAAACTGCAGAAGGCTGAGCTGGCGCGGCGCATTCAACAAAATACTTTCAATTTTATCTTTTCGCACGCACAGAATGCTTGATTTTTGCGTGCAAGCACAATTTACAAATTTTTAAGTTTTTGCGTACACATTTTTGTTCATTGCAAATTTAGTTTGTTGCTTCTGTGAAAATCTATTTTGTATTTTTTTCTTACAAAAATGTCGTAAAACTAACCAAATTTAACGTTTCAGTCACAGAACAATAATCTGACAGATAAAAGCTAAGTTTCAAACCGGCTGGCGTGGTTCTGAACTTCAATCCCCGGATATGCCGAGTCACAACTTTGTAATGCTATTTGTCGCAAATGAACAGGCCGCTGAGAGCCGGCAGGCACGCTGATCTAGAAGGCCGTGATATTGACGTTAGTAATATACCCAGCTATGGAATATTGTTATAACTTTGTTATTTTCTTGACAGCTGTCAAAAGTGAAGTTGTATATCAAAGTAGAAAGATACAGAATTTTGTTATGGAGCGTTATTCGGCTCCACAACGAGCAGAAATTGTTCAATTGTATTTCCAAAACTTTTCTTCTATAATTTCAACTCAACGCGCTTTTAGGCGAGCATATCCTAATCGCAGGCCTCCACACGGAGAAACAATTCGACGTTTAGCAAACGATTTTTTACAAAATGGCACCGTAAATGATGTAAAGCATACTGGAAGACCTCGTTCTGATTGTTCAAACTAAAATATTGAGCTTCTTCGGGCTGATGTTCAGGCAGAACCAAAAACTTTCACAGACAACCCTAATTGCGCCTTATTGTGGAAGTTTTTGGTTCTGTTACATATGGAAAACTTTTTTAATTATTTATTTATAAAAAAAACATTCTTTATAAGAAGTTCTGCATTGACCAAAAACCAAAATGCACTGATAAAATTCCAAAACTATCTGATATTATACAGGGTGGATGAACAAATAATTACGCGAAAGAGTCAAGTACCCTTATTTCTCAAGATAACAAAAAATGTTACCTAAGAAAGTCATTCTAGTTTCTGTATTAAGTATTTTAAGTTATTTTCCAACAACCTGTTGCTTCTCTGAATGGAATTTATGAGACAAATTATTTTTTGAGGCTGCCTTTTCATAATTATGCATAACTTTTTATTCTGAATAACACTTCTAAGTAAAATGTCTGTTATCTTTAGAAATAAGGGTATTTTACTCTATCCCAATTATAATTTTTTTATCCATCCTGTATAATATCAGATAGTTTTGGAATTTTATGAGCACATTTTGGTTTTGGGGCAATGCAGAGCTTTTTATGAAGAATACTTTTTTGGATAAATAGATAATTAAAAAAGCTTTCATATCTAGAGGATTTTATGGGACACACTGTATATCACTGGAATGGGAAAAAAAATACAATTTTATAACAACTCGCAATTTGAAACATTTTTTGAAAAACTGTCTATGCCACTGCATTCTCATCAAAAAAGTGCCTGAATAATGTAGAAATTACTTTTCTCTATTTTCGAGATATAACCATAACAAAAAGTCAAAAGATCGAACTTTTGTTTGTAATTCGAAAACAAAAGATGATAGCCAATTTTGGTTTTCACCATTAACCTTTCCTCAAAAATAGAGATGGAAGATTAATTTTTTCATATCTCCTATAGTTAATGAGATTTCCTATGAAAACATTGAAATTTGCGCACTCTGTACATAAATGATAGGGCCAAAATGTCAAGAACTAATAATTGACGGAGTCTTTAAAATAATTTATTCGCAATCACATTGCAATGTGTCAATTTCTTGACATGACAACAGCTGGGAACTAGATGATTACTTGAAACTAGCCAGGAAATTATTACATACCTCGAAAATTATTACATACCTGAAGAGTGGGGTGTTTCCATGGTAACAATACATTGAGTGGGTTGTTTTCATGGTAACAATAGTATATTACATACCGAGGTGGGAAGTGTTTCGTTACTGTCGAGAGATTAGGTAGTATACCGAGACGCGTAGCGTCGAGGTTAACTTTATCTCGAGACAGGGATGGACCTTTCCACCGTGGGATGTATACTATTTTATTTGCAATCATCTAATTTTAAAAATAACTACAATTGAATTCCGAATAATAGATATCTTGATGTAGCTAATATGTTTGTTACCATGAAAACAACCCACTCAATGTTTTGTTACCATGGAAACACCCCACTCTTCAGGTATGTAATATTTTTCGGGGTATGTAATAATTTCCTGGCTAGTTTCAAGTAATCATCTAGTTCCCAGCTGTTGTCATGTCATGAAATTGACACATTACAATGTGATTGCGAATAATAGTATATTACATACCGAGGTGGGAAGTGTTTCATTACTGTCGAGAGATTAGGTAGTTTACCGAGACGCGTAGCGTCGAGGTCAACTTTATCTCGAGACAGGGATGAAACTTTTCACCGTGGTATGTATACTATTTTATTCGCAATCATCTAATTTTAAAAATAACTACATTTGAATTCTGAATAATAGATATCTTGATGTAGCTAATATTTTTGTTACCATGAAAACAACCCACTCAATGTTTTGTTACCATGGAAACACCCCACTCTTCAGGTATGTAATATTTTTCGGGGTATGTAATAATTTCCTGGCTAGTTTCAAGTAATCATCTAGTTCCCAGCTGTTGTCATGTCATGAAATTGACACATTACAATGTGATTGCGAATAAAAATATTAGCTACATCAAGATATCTATTATTCAGAATTCAATTGTAGTTATTTTTAAAATTAGATGATTGCAAATAAAATAGTATACATACCACGGTGGAAAGTTTCATCCCTGTCTCGAGATAAAGTTAACCTCGACGCTACGCGTCTCGGTAAACTACCTAATCTCTCGACAGTAATGAAACACTTCCCACCTCGGTATGTAATATACTATTCATTAATAATATTGTGTTACGTAACTTTTTAACCCATGTATAATATATATTTCAGCTTTACTGGCCTTTGAGGCCCAGAGCTTTGTTAGAGATTTTTTTCCACTCCTTTCTGTCTTCCGCTAGGTTTTCCCAGTCGTTTATTCCTAGCTCTTTGAGATTCTCCTTTATACAGTCCAGCGATTGTCTTTTCGGTCTGCCTTTCCTGTTTCGTCCTTCTGGTTCTTTTGCAAGAAGTATTCTTGGGGTTTTGTCCGTTTCCATCCGTATAATGTGACCTAGCCACCTAAGACGGCCCAGTTTGATTACGTTTATTACGCTTAGTTCTCTGTATACTTCAGTTAGTTCCGTTTGTTCTGCACCTCAAGGAGTCCTCTTTTTTCACCCCGCCGTATATTCATCTAAGAATTTTTTGTTCAAATATACATAATTTATTTATATCCTTTTGCCTTAGAATCCACGATTCACTTCCGAAAGTTACCGTTGGTCTTATAATTATTTTATACACTTTTACTTTCACTGCACGGGAGATATTTTTTGATATTAGCACTTTATTTACCATCGCTGCACTTCACAAACCACTTGTTATCCTTCTTTCTACCGCGTCAGATTGGTCACAATTATTGGTTATCTCGGTTCCTAGGTACACTGCTGCTTCTACTCTTTTAAACACTACTTCTTTCTTCCCGTCTTCACTTTTCACTTTTAGGTGCTGCTCGTGTTGTTGAATTGTTGCTCCGCTTATCATGTAGTTTGATTTTTTTTCATTAATCCCGACACCTGTGTGGTACAAGGATCATGATCATGATTATATATACAGATTGTCCGAAATCCTTTTTGAACATAGGAAATTAATAAGTGCGACAAGGAAGTCAAAAACAAAATGAGTAGCAGGACAAAGATAGAACGTAATCATGGCTAGCTAAATTTTTAAACTAAAATTACGTCAATGAAACAAAAACATTTCTGTCAAATATTTTATCTGTCATCAAGAGTATAAAATGAGGTTTAAACAATTAAAATAATTATGTGAATAGTAAATAATAGTATATTTAAACCTCACTTTATACTCATAACAACAGCTAAAATATTTGTGTTTGTTTCATTGACTTAATTTTAATTTAAAAATTTAGCTAGCCATGATTACGTTCTGTCTTTGTCCTGCTACTCATTTTGTTTATGTTTTCCTTGTCGCACTCATTAATTTCCTATGTTCAAAACGGATTTCGGACAACCTGTATACCGGGTGAATGAGACCACCCGTATCAGTATTTTTTTTAAAGAACGGTGAGTCGTAGAGAGTTGAGATAAAAAAATTTATTATAAAAGTCATACTAAAGAATCGAATGGTGATATTATTATTTCTCGAAAAAGTCAGCATCACGAGTAGTTTTATCAACAATGTCCAGAACTCCAAAATTTTAAATGGCACCATAAGTCGAAAAACGTATTGTTGAAAAGATCGTTAAAAAAGAAGAAAGTTTTGTAGGAAAAATTATTTTACTACTACTACCCCTTTTAAGTAATATTCGATTAAAGTTATTAAATTTGAAATTCGTTGTTAACAAACAAAATTGAAAAGTCGGCTTTTAAAATCTAGTTACCGAATTAAACAATGTTACAAGTGTTCAAAATGTTATTGACATTTAAACTTGTGTGTAACATTGTTTAATTCGGTAACTAGATTTTAAAAGCCGACTTTTCAATTTTGTTTGTTAACAAGGAATTTCAAATTTAATAACTTTAATCGAATATTACTTAAAAGGGGTAGTAGTAGTAAAATAATTTTTCCTACAAAACTTTCTTCTTTTTTAACGATCTTTTCAACAATACGTTTTTCGACTTATGGTGCCATTTAAAATTTTGGAGTTCTGGACATTGTTGATAAAACTACTCGTGATGCTGACTTTTTCGAGAAATAATAATATCACCATTCGATTCTTTAGTATGACTTTTATAATACATTTTTTTATCCCAATTCTCTACGACTCACCGTTCTTTAAAAAAAATACTGATACGTGTGGACTCATTCACCCGGTATATATTATTAGGCCAAACTTTGCTGCCTCGACTTGGATCTTTATTAGTAGATTTTTTAGTTCTTCTTGTGTCCTTGTTATTATGGTTAGGTCATCGGCGTATGCTATCAGTTGGTATGGTTTGTTAAATATGTTGTTGCTTTGCCTAATTTTGCAGTTTCTTATGATCGTTTCCAGAACTATGTTAAAAAGTGTTGTTGATAACGGGTCACCTTGTCTTAAACCACCTGCTGTTTCAAACTTTCCTGATAGTTTGTTTTGTATTTTAACCTGGTTTGATGTTTGACTCAACATCATCGCCACTAATTTTATCATCTCCTCTGGTATGTTTACCTTTTTCATTGCTCTTAGTAGACCTTTTCTATCAATTTTATCGTATGCCTGTTTGAAGTCGAGGAACAGTATGTGAAGTTGTATATTTTTTTCTTGCACTTTTCCTGGATTCGGCGCATGGCGTGGATTTGGTCCATCATCGATCTATTCTGACAAAATCCTCATTGGTACTCTCTTAATACACTCTCAGTTATTAATTATAGTTGCTAATAATTTGTATATGTTACGTTTAGTACCTGGATAGGCCTGTAGTTCTCACAATTTAGTCGGTCTCTTTTCTTGTGTACGGGACTCATCACCACTTCCCTCCATTCAATTGGGATATTTTTGCTTTCCCAGAATAATACTATACTATAATTAACTACGAAATTATAATAACCAATTTTAGTAACGGGCTAATTGCGCTGGAAATTTTATAACTAATCTATTATTAAATTTTAAGATTAATTTCAATCAATTTTTTTTACACTATAGTGTCTATTTTAGCCCATCATAATTGGTAGACAGTAGATGATTGCTTGGTCACAACCTTTTGCCTTACAATAAACAAAAAAGAAACGGAATAGTAGATCAGTTGATAAAAATACAATAACGACGGAAATTCCCTGTAGTAACAGTATTCTTCAACAAACTGTTTTAACTCGTATTACAATGATCTTTTATGATCAACTTTTTTTTGTGAAATTATCAGATGTTTATCTCTAATTCAATATCTACAGCAACAGGAGCGCAGACTCACATGAATTAGACCAAGAAAATTTGCACTATTAAAATATTTTTCATGCGAGAATTAAAATGAAGTAAAGCAAATATGAATTTTAAAATAATTTATAGTTGCTAGTCTATTATATGAACTTCTGCTTGGCACATATGAATTGCACTATTTTTTAAATTTTAAATCTTGGGTTAATAGAATAACAAACAAAGAAACATAAGGATATCAGTGGAAAAAAAGGCCAGTAACATATGAATAGAGTAAATAAAACAAAAGCAGATAACTAAAAATATGTCTTCATAGTACATAGAGGTAAAACAAAAATTAGTAAAAAATTTATATCATTTTATTCAAGAGAAACAACTTTCCATCAAATTAATAATTATTTTATTACTAATATACTAATATACTCATATTAAATAATGTGTTCAATATTGTTGCATTTCTAATTGAGAAAATTATCGGTTATTCAAGCAATGGAATAATTTTTCACCATTCAACTGCTGTTAGACAATCGTATGCCGAGTTTTTCATTATTCTACAGTAAATGATGAATGTGAAACATAAATCAGAAGGCTTTGATAAATACAAACAATAAACCTTACTGTCAGTAAACAAATGTATAACATTATTTAATATGATTAGAAAAAGCATAGTAATTCGTCTTCGACTGGTGGTCCAAATTTTATTCTCGTGAATAATGTCCAACTTTCTTATTCATTGAAGGATATACTATTATGTAATTGCATGTCTGTTTTGTCATTTGCCGAAACTTTTTGTAATTTATTGCTTAATTTATATCTGCATTATTTGCATACTTACTCAAGTTCAGTTCTATATACATATTATACTTAACCAAAGTAATACAACACAAAAGTGCCATATGAAAACAACATTTGATATAAATTTAATACTGTCTACAATTAAAACTGCACATCAAAGAACTATACCACTACATATCGGAATTAACCGAGGCAGTCAATATAAAAATCTTCCTAATCTACTAGTATTCATTTGTTTCCCGTATGTATTGATAATTACTTTTCATAGCCACTTTGCAAAACTAGTTCTTCGTGTGTAATTTTGATATTACAGGCAGACCTTGCCTTTCGCGGCTTTGAGGTTCGCTGATTTGATTTTATGCGGGGCTATTTTGTGCTCCCTTTTCTTTGCCGTTCGCAAATGGAATTGCCAACTGTTTCAACTTTCACACACTAACAGCCGGTGTTATAAAGGCCACTAATCTGACGTTAACTTTAATTCGCTGTTAAAATAAACAAAAGCCCATAAAAATTTGTTTACTAATGAATAATATATCATAAGCCCTAACGTTTTGATGAGCTTTTGTTTATTTTAACAGTAATTTAAAGTTAAGGTCAGATTAGTGACCTTTATAAGTAAATAAAGCAGACGTATGTGGTTTATGTCATGAACACCTAAATAACATTATTTATTACGAGCTTGTAAACACACCTATCGAACCTATTCCTTTGAATCTCTTATTACCAAACAGGACCTGAAATAAATTGTAAAATTATAACTTGACTAAACAAATGAATATTTGAGTTCTAGATTCAAATGGCAGACTTATGGTACGTATGGAATTTTAGTTCAAGCTTTACTGTCTTCTTGAGCGTTTCTGCAGAAAATTCAATTGAATTTAATTTTTAAAACACGGAAAACCATGTCGTCAAAGCGTAAAGTTTCTGCTTCAGATTTGTCAGACAAAAAACGCAGAACAGTTTTGTTTTTTTTGAGGTTGCATAGTATAAATAAATCTAGTTAATGAAACCTAACCTCATTTTTATCATTTATGTTTACTTGCGCATCGCGGTTTTGCGCTTTGCGGCATTCTTCTGGAACGTAACCCCCGCGAACGGCGAGGTATTCCTGTATAAAACTAAATTTATCAAATTTTATATCATTGATGAAAACGTGAAAATGACATCATCTAATGGTGTACAACTGCTTTTGATGTGCACTTATAATAATAATATTAGCCCTTGCAAACCCATTTTCATCCATTTTGCCTCTTTTTCTTACTCTGTCTCGTGGCTGCTACCTTGTTGTTTGTACTGTTGTTGTCCGGCACTCTGCAAACGAGGCCTGTCCAGCTCCATTTTAATTTGCGACATTTTGTAACAATATCCATTGTACCTACTAGTCCTATTTTATTTATATTTTCTCTATGAGTTTTATATTAGGCATGACTGTTCATTCTGGACTGTTTTACTCCCAATTTATTATTTAATTTGTTGTTTAAATGTACAAGTTTGAGCCCCATATATTATTGCCTTGAAGGCCCTGGGTTTGGTAGATTATTCTTTTCCATCTCCTTCTGTCTCTGGCCGCACCCTCCCTTTTTTGAACTCCCAACTCTTTCAGATTCTCCTTCACTGCATCCATACGTTTGGGACGTTTTTCTTCGCTTCTACTGCATGTTTTAAAACTTGTTTTGCGACTCCATTATTCTCTAATCTTAGTGTCCTAACCAGCAAATTCTTTGTCATTTAATCACCCCCAATGTAGATGGTTACCTGTAAAGTTGTATTTGATTTTCTTTCCCATCTATCTCCACCTTTCAAGACTACTTTGAAACTCCTTTTGTCTTTCATGTGATACGTATCACAGTTTGTGTTTTTCTTCAACAGTTCCTCCATGATTACAAAGTATTTATCTGACTTTAATACTTCTATTTTAATTCGATTATTACTCAGTATTTTTATGGTGGCATCATTTACTACAATTATGTATATATTATCGATAACCTCATTTTACCTTGCGGTGTAGAGGCTGGTGCATTATGCGCTTGCATCTGGCTGTACAATGCTCAACTTGCCCCGGGTACAGAGTTGGAGCGCGCCTTTTGTGCTTGTGCAGCAACCATTGTGTGAGGTGTGTCATGGTGATGTGTTAACCTTGTTACTCTATCTCTTAGGTCTGTGGTTCTGAATAGAGCACAGTTAATTTGGTGCCCAACTGTGAATGGTCTCACTGAGCCCGATTTCAATCGCCAAGACTGCCTAAAAATTCCGCCTACCCAACTGCGCTACGCGGCTTCTTGCTGCAATTATATTTAATAATTTGAATTATATTTTCTACTCCACTAACAAAAATTGGAGGGGCTTTTATTGATTTCATTGGATGTATACCTGATTCATTATCTGTATTGTCATTTTCTGATAATTTATCAAATGTGTTTTAGTAACAGTTGGTTTATTCAATCAGTAGTCTGACAAGATTTTTTGTCTTTCGGTTCTATTGTTTATTTCAGGACTGGTTCTATGCCTTTTTTTATATTAAATTTTTACATTTTGATTTTGCTGATTTTGATACTTGTGTAAGTTCGCTTAGTACATTGCCAGGTTGTAAAGGTTGAGAAGTTATGGTATAATTTGCTTGTTGCAGATTTGCTTGTGTTATATAAATGACTTACTTGTTTTGGGTGTTGTGGAAATTAATTTTGTAGTTGTTATTGCCTCATGCCTTTTTGCATACTTACGTCATAAAACTAACCTGTAGCGCTGATAAAAGCAGGTTGGGGAAACGTTTTGGTTTATTACATTCTTCTGAAGGGCTTTTAAACTTTCAATATTAAAAGTTTCATTTGAAATGTTATTGTAAACATAAAGTGGTCTTGAGGCGGCACTTATCGGCTATAGTTAAAGTTGAAAGCAGCGCTGATTTTGAACGTTCATATTCATACCCTTTGAAAATCAAACGGATACTGTATATAGTATCCCTTTCGAATAAATATATGTCTTAGCTCAATCCTATTGACTAGAGCAAAAGCTTTTTTGTAATCTGTGAAGCCTCTGTATGTGTTGCAAGGAAAAAATTTTGTTTTTCTGATCTTCCCTTTTTGCGTCTTGCTCATTAGTGCACTTGCAATCATCTTTAAACGATTGATGATAATTCTAGAACCTACTTTACTTATTCAGAAGACTTATTCTGTGATCATTTCTACAATCTTTCCGTTCTCCTTTTTCAACAATGTTATTTCGATAGTTCTCCATGATTCTGGAATTGTGTACTTCTTCCAGCATTCATTTAGTAAGTATAAAGAACGTAGTTCTGAAAATAGTTCTCCATATTTTAGTAATACTGCAATTGTTCTATGTACACTAGTTCCTTTTTGAATTTTCAGATGCTTTTAGGTTTCATGAAATTCTTCTACTGTATTATTATCTCCTTCATAGAAGTATGTATTTAAGTTTTATTTCAACATTTAATTATACAAAAAAAATGATAACTGAAGAATTTTTAATCTGTAGTAAAAATTAAGTAAAAGTACAAGGTTTTGAATATGGATTGTAGAAAAACTTTGGATGAATATTTCCCCTAATTTCTTTTTAGTGTGCCATATCCAATTTCTTACTTGTGAGATCCTTATGTTGAATGCTCTGACTTCAACATAGCTTTTCAATACAAATAAGATTGATTACCTTTATAGCAGAATTATAGTAGGTACCACAGAGATTGCAAAGTACACATGTATTTAAAAAGTAAACAAATCAATTGAGTAGGTACCGAAAGTTAAAAGCTTTTTCAAGTAATAGTAATTAAATAAAACACTGCTGGAGCCTGTGCTTTGAAAATAACACAATTCGTTAAAAATCCCTCACCACACAAATATTTAACAACTGCTAAATACGTATTTTGACAGCCAAGCTGCTATGAAAACTAACACAGCAAAATGGCAACGATATGCTCGTGACCAAATCACAAATGGAAATGGACGATTCTCGCGCATTATACAGCTATTTATATGGTCTGTATCTGAAGGCGTGGATGAGGGCCATTTAACTTCAATAAATCATACGAGACGGAGGAAGGAATGGGTCCGCCGTTTTGTTCAAATGTTTATTATCTCGGCCCTTGGCCATGAAGTTAAATGGCCCTCGGCCACGCCCTCCGAGTCAGACAATATAAATAGCTGTAAAATGCGCGGGAATCGTCCATTTCTATTTATGATTTGATCACGAGCATATCGTTGCTATTTTGCAATGTTAGTTTTCATAGCTGCTGATGATGGCAGTTTGGCTGTCAAAATATGTATTTAGCAGTTGTTAAATATTTGTATAGTGCGGGGTTTTTAACGAATTGTGTTAATAGTAATCAGGGCCCCCACAAGGGTTATAGTCGCCCGCGTGCGGGAAATATTTTGGCGCCCTTTGAATATATGTAGTACTTATAGTATAATAGTACTTTACGATACAAGTGCGTAAAGCTACTCTTTAGGCACGAGTGGGGTAGAGTTAAAACGCGAGTGAGCGCGCGTTTTAAGCCCCGCGAGTGACTAAAGATGCTTTACGCATGTGTATCGTACAATATTTTATCTACCATAAAATCTAGAAAACACGGTAATATAAAAAAAATTGAATGTAAAGTAGGATTACCAGCAACCGGTAGTAATTTTGCGTGTTTTAAAAATTTTAAAACACCATGCTACTGACAACGTGCCTAATGAAATCTTTTAAACACGTTACTACTGACGACGTAAACTAATGAAAACATGTTATTAAACAGTCGTTTTACAAACTTAAAACTGCCAACTAAAAGGCAATTTTACACACTGTCGTAGATAAATAATATTTTGAAGCATAAGAACTTTAATCTGTTACATATGTTTTTGTTAAATTTCCTGGTTTGCTGTAATATTCTTGTAGTTGTTTAAACATTTGAACGAAATGCGAAAACACATTTTATTTTAATTTTGTAATGAAACAAAAGAGATTTCAAAAACTAAAATTTTATTCTTCTTTAAAGTTGTTACAAACAAAAAAATTAATTTAAACTCGGATCTTGAGTTGTCTCATCCCTCTGTTCGTAATCGAACAATTTTGGTTTATACTTTCGTCTAACAGTTTGGCGCCCCTTTAGAGTGACGCTCGCGTGCGGTGCACGCGTTGCACGCGCGGTTGCGGGGGCCCTGATAGTAATTACTTTAAAGCTTCAATATAAAAGATAATATACAAAACTTTGAATAGTTCAAGTTGATCGTCATAAACATAAAAATGAAAGAACTTGTATTGTGATGCTGTAATTTTTCTATTTTTAAATTTTATATTTTATGCTGCCTCTGTCAGATATGATTTTATAAAAGGTAGGTCGAGTGTGTTCCTAAAGGTATGGACACAGACAATCAAAATAAGATGATTTAATTCAATGCAGGTACATAAAAAATTTACCTTTTCAGCTATTTAATTCCGATACTTGTAACTGATTCATGAAAAAATAATGAAAATGCATAATTGCACATATTTTATTATAAGTAAGCTGGGTTAGGTACCTCTATCTTAGTTCCAGAAAGCTGTGCTTATTATGTATTCGTACCTAGTAGCAAAATCCATTATCTTCAAATCGTAAATTTTGTTTTAAACATTTATGATAGAATTTCTAGTTTAAGTACAATTTTATTAAAAGATATTCTTGAGCAGCCATTATTTCAAAGTAATAACCTCTTATTGAAAGTAAGTGGTGTCCTTCACAAGCCCTAGAAGTTGACTTTGATATCAAAATTTCGTGAGCACTAAGTGTTTCAATGTCCGTGTTCCAGGAACCGGATGGTATGAGTTGTGTGTTGCAGGACTTTGAGATAGCGGGCAGCAGGACGGGGGCTCTGAGTGCTGATTGTGCGGGCGGCTGTGAGTGCGAAACTCCCCTCGGGACTATTAACTCGTGGGACTCGCACTCTCATTACCGCCAACGCGCTGCCTCGCCCGATCTGTCCCTATACTCTGGGGTCATCGTCTACTGTGACCACACACACCTTAAGACAGCCACCGGTCTTGTCAGAGTTCTTCTTGTTGTAAGTAGCTGACAGATTGTCACCATTTAAAATAATGCTGTTATTGTGTTTTTAGATATCCACGGTAGCGTGTCTAGCATGTTTATGTACTTCTGGAACAGTAAAAGTGGGATTATTTATGTTACCTTTGGTGGGTCGGCTACGCCTTATGATGTTTGTAACTCTGCTCAGCTTGTTTGTTACCTGCCTTTTACTATTTCTCGATATTTCACATATGGTCTACTTATTTCCTCTTAATTGGGGAAAGGTGGTAAGTAACTAACAATTATATTTAAATACTTTATAATAATGAAAAGAATGGTAGTAGTTTTTAAACAAATTTTATGAATAATCTGAATTTATAGCATTTAATACAACTGTTATTCTCTCCTAGACATGCTTTTAACAGCTAAACTGTTCTTTAATAGGGTATTGTAGCTCAAGTAAGACACAATATTTGTATTATATGATTATTATTTATAAATAGAAGTAACTGATTAATTGACTAAGCATAAACTACACTGCAGGCAGAAAATTTTATAACTTTTCTGAAATACCATATTTAAGAAATGATGATAAAACCAGAATTATAGTGTGCAAATTGATATTAGAAAATTAGACATTTTGCCGCTTATGCAATTTTGTTGTGTATTTTAATATCACCGACAAACAAAAACTGAAAATTCTATGTTTGAAATATAAGGCACAATTTTTGTTTCTCCAAAAATGCTTAAGAAAAAACGCAGGCGTGTACGTTTGTATTTTAAAAGATTTATTAAAAAAACAGACCTATGCCACTGAATTACTCTAGAGTATCTGTAAAATGTAAATAATGGCGACAACGAGAACATTTTCTATTGGTCAGTTAAAAAATGGGACCAACAGACATTTATGCAAAACAACGTGTGAATTTTAAAGTATACCTACAAACTTAATTATCATTTGAGATAATGGTGTACTAAATAAGATTTTTACACCTACTATTCGTTCATTACTTCAAATTAAGTAACTGTATTTAATTCATCTTCGTACGTAGATATTTTTAAATAAAAATGCTGCTGCTCATGCCTGTTTGCCCCAAATCTTTTTGACTAATCAAAAAACATCACGTGTATGGCTTCACTTTCAATATACAGGCGCGCTACATTGCGAAAATTAACTGAAATTAGCCTGATTAAACATGTGAGTACTTACACCAAATCTTAATGTACTAGCTATTCCAGTTTTTGAAAGATTAAAAAAAAAAACGGTAAAACATTTTTTTAACCAGTTTTTAGCTATCTCGTTAAGCAAGCACTTTCAGAATTCAAAAGTTTAGTCTTTACTTAATTTGATGGAAGCATTCTGTTTTTTACTAATGAGCTCTTTTAAATATATATGATATATACAGGATGATTGGAGAGAAAATCCCAATATTTGGAAAGAGGGTTCAAAGAATTAAAGAAAACAAAAAAGTCCTATAAATGTAGGTTCAATTCTTAATCCCCTTACGGAAATATGTATTAAAAGAGGATTAAAATTAGGTTTTTGTGATTTTACAAAAAACTGGAAACTGATCTTCATCTTCATCAGCCGTTCTCTATGTAGTACCAAATATAGCCCTTCCCGATGATTCTTTATTGTTGCGTATTTTGAGCCTCTCTATACCAATACAGTCTAGCCCTCTTCTTCAAATCATCTGTCTATCGCAACATTGGTCTTTCTATTAGTCCTGGTATTTTCCCGAGGCCTCCATCTTATTATCTTATTGCATCAATCTGTATTTCTTCGTACTGCATAGCCGCCGGCCCAGTTCTATTTCAATTTGGCTACTTTTTCTACAATATCTACCACTTTTGTTTTGTCACGAATTCACGTGTTAGTCTTGTGGTCTTTTAAGCTTATACCTAACATCCTTCTTTCCATAGCTCTTTGATTAATGCACATTTTATTTAGGTATGGGCACAGTCCAATGTGATTTGAAACAGAAAAAAATGTTTCAAAAAACATATTATATACTGTTTGAGGCTTTCGCGGTTACTCATTATTCTTCTTAACATGGAATTTCGGCTTAGACCGCATAGTATTTGTATATGAACACCCAGCATTTTCTGGCTTAATGTGCCTTGCACCTTGTGAAATCGAGCAAAAACCTGCGCGATGGTCATGCTCTTTGGTGGCTCGTGTTGTTTGAGTATCTTGAGAACGAGGATACTTAGGCAGATTTGGCTGTTTTGCTGTTTGTGCATCCATATTCACTAACGTTTTGCAAGACTTTGCAGCTTGCATGATCAGAGTAAAAGTCGCACTTTCGCATTTCTGTTGCTGTTATTTTTTATTTGTGTTGTCAATCATGGTCCAGCTTTCAGCTCCATATGTAAGTGTTGGGATATAGACCATTTTGTAAAGATGTAATTTCGCCTTTTTACTTATTTCTCTTTTTCCTACTACCGTATGATTGATTTGGTAGTAGACTTTGCTTGTTTTGCTTACTCTTTAATATTTCTCTATCTATCTTTCCGTCACTGGAAATAACTGTTGCTAAGTATTCGTAGTTTTCAACTTGTTCCAGTGTTACTCCGTTTAGTGTTATTCTCAAATCCTCTTCTTGGTCTCCTAGTCTTTTGATTATGTTCATGACTTTGATTTTGTTTTCATTTATTTCCAGTCCTTTTGTTTCTAGTTGTTCTTTCCATTCATTTAGCAGTTGTTGTAAGTCTCTTGTATTGCTGGCGAATAGTATTATATCATCGGCATAGACCAGGTTTTGTAGCTGTACTGGCTGCATGTTCCAGTTACCCACTTTAAGCATTCTTGTATTTCTCTTGCATTTCTTTATTATATCGTTCAGTACCAAAACAAACAAGAGTGGGCTCAGGTTGTCCCTTTCTTTTATTCCTTTCTTCATTTTAAAAGATTCCGAGCAATTCCCATTGATCTAACTGCACCTTCTACGTTCTTATATATGCTCTCTATTGCCTTCCTTAATTTTTTCTTTACTTTCATTTCATTTAGTGTATGCTATATATGGTGTCTCAGGACCATATCGAATGCTGACTTTAAATCTACAAAGGCTAGGCATAGACTTTTCCCTTTTTCTATATGCTTTTCCATTATCATTCGCAAGGTGAGAATGTGATCTTGTGTTTGTCTTCCCTGTCTGTAGGCTGCTTAGTTTTCCTCTAAATGTCTTTCGACTTCTTCCCTTAGTCTTCTTTCCAGTATTTTCGAGTACTTTCAGTACTATTGGTGTTAGGCACATTGCTTTATAGTTTCCTGGTTCTGCAGTGTTGCCTTTTTTATGTATTAGGATTATTAGATTTTTTCTCCCAATATTTTGGTATTTCTTCGGTTTCCCACGCTTGGCGAAATATCCTGATGAGCCATTTTGTTACGCTGTCCCCCCTATGTTTCAGTAATTCAGCTGGTATTTCATCTTTTCCTGGGGATTTTCCAATTACATTCTACCATATACAGGGTGAGTCGGGAGGAACGCGCCAAATTCCAGTCGTGTATTCTATGCGTAAAAAAATTTTAAAAAGCTCAAATGTTATCCAATTTTTATTTGTTTTCAAGTTACAGGGTTGGAACATTAAGAATTATCCCTTTGGTCGGTTAAGCCGCACTGTACCTACTACCTACCCAGACAGACGCTTACTTTCCCTGTAAATTAATCTGACAGGAAAAGAGCTTGAAACTGGCCATAGGATTACAGTAGTACGTGCTTGGTACAAAAGATCGAAGATAACGGCGTTTAAATTTGCTTACCAAAGAGAAATTCCGAGAATTTTGGGCCAGTTGCAAAATTTAATCTTTAAGAGCTGAATCACCATAAACTTTTAAGACGTCAGTTATTCACAATTTAAACATTCCAGAATTTATTGCTCTTTATTTCCGGGATTTAAGCACGTATTAGGCGAGAAATATTAGCGTTAAATAAATACAGTTTCAAACTTTCATTTTCAAAATGCTCGTTACACCCGGGATCTCGTAATACCCGTGCTCGTTATAAGTGAGTTTGACTGTATGTATATAAAAATCAATCGCCTTGTGTTAGTAACGCAAAAACTCGAGAACGACTTGACTGATTTGGATGATTTTTTTTTTGTTTTGCTCGTCTTACTCCCGAGGTAGTTTAGCAAAAAAGAAAATTCGGAAAAATCCAAAGGGAAAGCTGGAAAATTGGAAAATATCGAAAGTGTGTTTTTCTATACACTGTACAACTTTCTATTTGCAGTCATACTTTTATGATTCTGTGCTTAATGGTATGAAGGGTTTTCCCATCATGTCATAATCCAAAACGTTTGCCGGGTCAGCTAGTTTGAAATAAATTGAATTTTTATATACTGTATGATCAAAAACTTTTAAACCTCTAGAGAGCTGTAGATTTTTTAAAAATTGAATTTATGTTAGCAGTTATGAGTAAAGGTACTTAATAATATAGTAACCTATACAATTTTGACAGATAAACTTAACTTTTACAGGATGTTTAATACCAAACACTAGGTGGTTTCTACATTCAAAATCATTAAGAAATGTGGTACTTTTCTCATTAGCAACACATTTCTGCATAGCAACGGCGATTAGTTTTACGTTTGGCAATACTGAAGTGTATTGTTAGTGGCACTGTAAGTCTATGTCAAATTCGTTAGGCTTTGCTTCAGTTTTGACACAGATTGACGCAAAATTTAACCTGATAACCTCGAATTTGACATATACTTACAGTGTCACCAACAACACACTTCAGTACTGTCAAACTCATAAATGCGATAAAATAGTATACTATTGAACAGCTGTAGTTGTTTTTGTTACTAACATTTTTATGTGTTCAATAAAAATGTTTGCATTTGTTAAAAACATTCCTGATGTAACCTTAAAGCAGTGATTTTAAAGGATATAGACACAAACCCACGGTTCACCTAATGTGCCAACATAATCAAGACATACATTTTTGTTGCCATCTCTTTCTCGAGCAAAAGAATGTATATGTATTTATCTTTGTCGTAATTGCGCTGCCAACGTTGAAGCTAAGGCGCCAAAATTTACATTGCCAAGACGTTATATGTCATACCGACGTCCAGACATCTTATATTTTTAATTAATATCAAAGAGGATTTAATAACATTGTTAATATCAAAGTAATCGGCACACCTTACACATTCTAGAAAGTTTCTATAGGGTCTCTCAAGTTTTTGTGTGTTAGTTTTTATAGAAATTTTCATTTAAAGTATGTTTTGTCACGTGCCTTGCATGCATTGATTAATAAAAATTGCGAAGCGCAGTTTTTTGATCAACGTAGGCGGTGCTCACACACGATACACTTCAGCAACATGACTCTAATTTGCAAGAGTTCTTCGCAATTTAAATGTTTTTTCTAGGAACTAGACAAATGTACTTCCTTGCAATATAGCAACTTCATGTAAAACACTTAAAATGCGTACCGTTTTTTGTTCCACAAAAATGATTTAGTTTGACGTTTAGGTGTCATTCGTAAAAAATTGTCGAAATCAAAAACGTACGTTTTTGAAAAACAAAAAGAAGCGTGGTGTGTTATTTATCTAGGATGCTGTGCTTGCAATTGCGAAAAGGATAGAGCGTATTCATATTATGCTGTATTACAGAAGAAGATAGTACAAAAATGGATGTTACACATCTTGGCACATAAACGTATGTAATACGTTAATGCTGTATTTGTATCTATACCTTTCAGAATTACTGCCTTTAAGTGACAGATATAAAATGCCAATGTGACTTTTACTACCACGACTGCCAACAAAATGTTTTGACAAAATAATTTCACAGCCCTCGAGAGGATAAAAGCTTTCAATCGTACTGTACTGTACCTTCCTCCATTGCACCTCGGTTTTTGCTGGGCCTAAACCACAACTATTTGAAAGGGCAGTGAAACTATTCCACAACAACTCAATTAATTTATTTTTTGCACTACTAGTCTCAGAACGCACCGTTATTGCCCTATTTTTAGGTCGTGAAGTTGATTTTCTCCACCAAGGGAGAGAAAGTAAAATAAACAATTTTCACCGTGGTAACTAATAAATTGCTAAGTTACCAAATATGACTATTTTAATTTTGACGTTAGAAGAGCTGTATTGTCAGGTTGACAGTTAAAATATTTTTGAAATTTGTTGGGAATTTAGGTATTAAGCCGTTTGGTAGTGCAAAAAATAGTATATACACCACGGTAGCGAATCGTCTTATAACCTTCGCGCTCTAGATACTTCGCGCTGCACGCTCAGTATCTAATATGCGCTCAGGTTATAATACTGCGCTTCACTACCTTGATGTATAATATACTATTATTCAATTTTGACAGTTTAAAGTGACATTATTAACTCCATAACAACCTTCATAAACACTCTATGATTCACAAGAGAAATAAAAGCGTTTTAATTCACTACAGAATTAAAAAAGTTTAATTCACTAGAGATTTAAAAACGTTTCAATGAAGAACAACATATTTTTATGATTTCTACAAATACTTACATTCAATTATTCTTTCGCTTGGTAGTGTGTAATATATAATTATCTTAATTTGAATATTTTTAATGTCATTTATTTCCAATTTTGTGTATAGCTGTAAGCAGGTGACAAACGTCACTTTGACGTTTGGCACACAGTAAGTGTGTTGTTTTATTTGTTGTTTGATAAATTTGAATATTTTAAAATTTTTTATTCAAAATTTCGTCAAATTGAATAAAAACATATATACGCCACGTGATTTGATCTCACTGCGTGCTCGTGAGCCCAAAATCTTTTCGTGAATAAACATATGTTTAATTCACTTGGTGTATAATATTTATTAAGCCTCTGCGGGTTTTGAATTTCTATGCAATAAAAGTATTGGCTGCTAAAAAATCGACCAATAGTTTTAACTGCTCTTGTAACGTTTTTTTTCTTATTTGCTGCACTCAGTTTTTACAAAGTACTCACCTTCTTAACACGTTGCAAATTAATTTAAATGACAGTTCTTTGGTCAGTTGTTCACAACTGTGCGTTTACATTCTGTGACGCTTGTCAGACTGTCGTTAAAGCTTATTATTGCTTGCTAATGCTAATGAAAACCAGCAAACGACTTCTATTACGGTTAGAGAATACCAACAATCGTAAACTGTAGGCGCAGTGGAAGTCAGTAATTTCGATTCGTAAACATTGCGATTCGATTTGACAACTTCTATTCAATTCAACAAAAATTAGGAAATCAGGCTGATTGTACACAAAATTTGGTCTCAATATTCTTGGTAGTTCCTACAATACACTGTACAGTTTGAAGGACACTAAAAACTACTTACCTGTTTAAATAAAACTGCTGGAGCCTCTGGTTTGAAATTATCACAAATTTGTTAAGATCCCTCAATACACAAATATTTAACAACTGCTAAATACGTATTTCGACAGCCACGCTGTCATCATCGGTAGCTACAAAAAACTTACACAGCGAATGGAAGTGGGCGATGTGCGCGCATTTTACATCTATTTATACTGTCTGACCCAAAGGGAGTGGCCGAGGGCCAATGAGCTTGGCCGACAGTCAATTTAACTTCAACAAATCATATAAGATGGAGGACGGTATTGGTCCGCCATCTTTGTTCAAAAGTTTATTATTTCGGTTCTTAAAAATGGGCAAGCTTTCAAAATAATTTAGTTGCTTTGTTGAAGTTAACGCCTTTACAATTTTTAGGTCATCCTCTTTTATACTATGACCCGTTTAGTAAATATGTTGGGCTATACTCGATTTTTCGAATCTGTTGAATCTAAAATGAGCTAAATGCTCTTTTAAATCTAGTACCAAAATTACGACGTGTTTGCCCAATATATTTAGAATCACAATGGGAACATTTAATTTCGTAAATTCCAGATCTCTCTATAGTCCTCAGTTTGTCTTTTGGATTTCCCAACAAATTTCTAATATTGTTGTTTGAATTATACACAAATTTATGGCTCGATTCATTAAAAATGTTTGCTAGGTCTTTTGTAGCCGTGTGAAATGGAATTTTGATGTACTTGAGTCCTTCACTTCTAACAAAATTGCACGTTTGAAATTGTCGTGTATCAATTTTCCCCCATTTTATGGTACCTATTTGTTTTACTTTTTTATGATGTAAGACTAGAAATTTATAGCCAAAGTGCAAAGGAGAACTACTTTACTCTATAAAAGTTACGCAAACTAACTATAGAAGAAATAAAACAGTCTGCAACAACTCCTTTGAAGGTTGCGTTTGTGTCAGCTAAACTCATGTGCGCAAGCTATTCAACCTCTGTCTAAGAAATACGATTTACTAGGCCGCGGCCGTAGCCTGAAATACAAAATAAACTAGATGTGCATTATGGTACAATATGTGGAATCTTCAGAAGAGACGTTGCAAAGGATAAGCAATACATTATTTTTATGTTCAATTGATCTTTTTAAGAATTCACTGTTGATATTTTTTGCTCGATTGTACCTGAGCCCTACTAGAATTTTGCTGGTACTAAAATGTTTCAACCCTAGCAGTCTGTTTACTATACCACTGAGCCTGGCAACATACCTAGTAGAGGGATCATTTTCAATCAAAAGTGTCAGATGAATCTATATTTAAAACCTGTGGCAACTAAATTAAAATGAATAAAATTAGAAAGCCACACAAAAACTTTCAAAATATTTTAGTCAATCATGAATTATTTATTGCAAAAATATGCCTTATTAATATTTTGAAAAATTAATTTGATTTGAAAATGTTTTGAATTCTTTTAAACACTGCGGAACAAAAACACTTTATTAAAGTTAACAAATTATGGGTAGAAACAACGTAGGTTCTGCGTCTTACAGTATAAATTTTAATAAAATTCAATTGTGACCTTATATCTTTCATGCCAAGGAATGTTTTCCGATAAATATCAAAGAAGATGCTTGAATGTGTCAATTGGGAATGTATATTCACCTTTTTAATTCCTTTCCTTTACTATCTCCTGTTGAAAATCTGTTTATATTGTGATGTCTACTTTTTGCAACACATTTGCTGATTTAAAGACATAATCACAAAATTATATTATTAGTAAATTGCTAGTACAACAAACTAGGGACTGCATTCTAACACCGTAATTATTTTATTACAGAATGCATATTTCTATGTGAGCCTTAGTGTATTGTTCCTCATAGCTTCATCGCTCATTTTTCATATGATATTTTTATCTGAGGCCTTTTCGTGGGTTCCGAAATGGACAAAACATCAGCTATTAATAACAGGAGTAAGTATCATTTTAAATTTACAGTAAGAACAAGTAGAAAAAATTAGAAATAAGTAGTTGAAGCCAAAAATATAAGTCATCCGTAATAGTACACCAACCGTTTACTGATCCATCTTTAAAGAGACTTTTCGACTTACAATAATTAAAAAAAGCCTGTGCCTTGTGGACAAAAGCCATTACTATTTACTGTTAATAGTTATTTATATATCTAGGGGGCAAATATATTCATTTCCTCTCCCCACAAGGAAGGAAATGAACTTTTGCTCCAGCGATATATATACACGTATGGGTTTTTCTTCTAACACATATTTTTTAATGCAAAATTTCTACAACTTAGTTTAGGAATTCTAGGAACTCTAGATTTCTGTGATGACATTTTGTAAAATTTCTAAAACAATGTAACGTTGCAAAGCTTTGGTGTGGTATCCATGGATGACAGACACATAAACAATAATACTTTTGGAAAAAATACAGGAGGTAATAGCTATTGACATTTCTAGGAATGTTATGAGTATCATAACTGCCGCAGATGTTGTTTTGAAATCCGAGCTCGTAGAGCGAGGATTTTAAGACATCTAAGGTTGTTATAATTCATAACATTCGTGGTGTGTTCAATAGTTTACCAGTTGAAGTATGGTAATGGTTGCCATTACAGATACAGTTATGACTTAGTTATTAGCCTACTTTTGTATATGTAAACAAAGGCTTTAATGTCCTGAAATGGGTAAAAAATATTACCTCCCGCTGGTTGGAAATTAGCAATTTTGTTTCCTAAAATTAGAATGAAAAAACCGACTTTCTACATAGTGAATAAAAAAAACACTTCTCAATAATAATAATTAAAACTGAAGATTAAAGCCAGCGTACATAAATCAAATGTTGAAACCTGTCTAGAGTGCTTGGGACAGTGACTTAGGGGGTATTTCTAAGCTTGACAACCAGATGGCAGAACAAAGTTCTACCAATCCTGATGTAGTAAAGTAATATCGGAAAGTACCCCCCAGGAGCCGTTCAAGGTCATTAAAATCGGTATTTTGACATCAAAGGAACCGACGCTGAGTGTCTCTACTTGTTTAATTTATGTACGCTGTTAAGGTGTTCCATTCAGTTGAGCTTCCGATTGTAAAATTAGCAATAATACTTTGTAAGTCAAATTCAGGTTTGCGCATAATCTAATATATGTTTTTTGCAGTCTCTGGGTTACGTGTGTTGCATAGAATGCGTGATTCTTGCAATTATCCAGAAATGTACGATGGCACAGTATCAGCCAGTCACCGAGGACCCCAGTCTGAATCTTCAGGAAAGACAAATCTCGCCAAATCAATCACCTGAGCATAGATCTAACCAAACCATGCACAACTATAAGCCTGTAATGACCTACCCAGCAGTGGCGTCCACATCAAAACAGCAGCCTCACAACTATCTGGATGATATTCAGCCTTGTTCATCTAAAAGTGCGGACAGATATCAGATTGCATGATAGTGAACTGTGTCTAGTTAAACTTTTTCAATTGCCTTGAGTAAGGTTGGCGCTGGTTACAAATGCTTCAGGAGCTTTATAAGTATCATGTGAAATGTGAATGTGTGGAGTTTTACATTTAATTGTCCTTATACTTCGTTCGTCAAGGACTGTCTGTGGAACTACTATGCAAATATACACACTTTTGTAAAATACTGTGAATATTTCTGTACTGCAGCGAAGTGGGTAATAAGTGTGGATCAGTAATATGTATAAAAATCAACCGTTGTTTATAAAATTGTAAAAATACAATAACTTGCAATATTTGCAATTTGTATACGTAAATAATTTCAAAATTATTTTATTTGTGAACAGAATCAGACTGTTTAGGAAGAATATTAACAATTGTAAAAGCACAAGGTTAGGTTTTAAGCAACTGCCATTAGATTTAGTTAAATAAAAATGTATTTATTAGGTCTTTAGAAGTTGTGTACTAATGTTTTGTACTTCTCATATACATTAATAATTTGAGAATTTATACTAATTTTTAATTAAATTGTACATAAAAATTTCATTGAATCGATGCAACTACATCAACCCTTATTGTATAAAATGATTGAGTAACCTTCATATATGATTATGAGTTTAGTTTTGTGTTTTTACAAAGCACAAATTAATTAGTTTTAGAGTAAATGTAATCTATTTTCAGTACAGTACAGAGTGTTACTTTTATAAACTACTACCTCATCTATTTTGCCTATTACTATAAACGACTTGTATAGTATCTATATTACAACAAAACTGTACATTATTTTGTTTTTCAAACAGATTTGTACATGATCACCCGAAGCATTAATCTAATCATACCATTTATAATTTTAACTTACATATCCTCCTTTAATGTAGTAAGTCTTGAGACATTTGTTATCACTTATCAGTCTAAAAAATCAGACTATATAAGTATCAATATGACGAATTAAACTAACGGTCGAATTTTTGGACATGTAACAAAGAACAAATACATTTTGATAATGTCTGTATCCATTTTTTGTTGCTACAAAATTTGAAGTGAGCGTGACATATTAGACGATAAGGCTCTAACTAACTCTTTGGATTTGTTTTGAAGTGTGCAACTATGAAACCTACTTGCTTATCGGAGCAAAAAGTTCAAGGAACGCAGGATACTGTGAAATTATGTGCTCTGAACCTGGGAAATTATTTGATACTTTGGGACAGTAAACCGAATTTTTTAAAGCATTATACTGTTTTGCTCTAGATTTGTTTGTAGTTCTTCATAACATTCTTTTGACTTTTCTGCTTTCTAACATCATAAAACATTCCAGAATAATATGAAGACATTACGTCGACCAACTTAATCGATTCGAAAATTAATTTTAGTTGTTGGTTACGATTTTTTTGCAATAGCCGCATGTAAATGAATAAAAATATATAGCAGATGGTGTGCCTCTATAGCAAAACATCTGATAAAACTTGAAAGGTAAACTTACATTGTACTAGAACTGACTATAAAGATCTTATGAAACTAGGATGCAATCTAGACGAAAATAATATAATGTAAATTACACTTAAGAATGACTCATGGTCATAATAGCTATTTATGCAACAAGTGCTAAAAGTTGACGTTTAGGCACGCGTTGCATACAATATTTTATCTACGACCTTAATTTTACTGTTATTAATCCATAAATATCGATTTAACAAAGGTTTGCATCTACGACACTTCTAATTTATGTCATAATAAACAGTAGGCTTTAGCGCGCGGGCGAATGTTTGCAAAGCCAGTACTGTCAAGGTCAGTTGCGAAAGGTAATTATTAATACTCCACATCTGACTGTATTCATTACATAACGCTTTCATTATTTCAAAAACACTTTACCTGTAACGCAAGAAGTAACTAGAATAACTTTACAACTTCACTTCCAGTTCGAAATTGTAGTTTTATAACCTCACTTCACTTTATACCACAGATGCGCTTAAAGTAAACAGCTGATTTTTTAACCATGCTAAACTATAAAATGTCACTTTTAGTGAAAAAGGCCTACTTTTAGTAGTGGTCGTAGATGAAACTGTTTTATATACTTAGTTTGTAAAACTGATTACCTTAACTTTTGAAATTTTGTTAGAACAGTAACTATTTTGAACTAAGTACCTACTTAATCGCTTTCAAAGGTTAGAACATTTAATCACACCGATTTCATATACTCTCTTTGAGCATTAACCGAGCATATATTTGTGGAACAAGCAATGAGCATACTTCATTTTCTGAAAATTTAATACCTGAAAATAAACTGCATTATTCAGTTTTCCATACTTAATGTCAGTTAGAGCCTGGCCTCTGTAACTTTTACCCAGATCTACAATTTTAGCAGTCATTCGGTTATTTATTATACAAACAAACTATTTAGCACAAAGTGGATCTACAGAAAGAATATTTGCATGACGTATAGTAAGCTATCTTATAATAACTACAGACATCTTTATTGTGATTAACAAGGTAGGTTTACCTATCAAAAGTAATTTTTAATTATATTAAAAAAATAAATGAGGTTTAACATTTTAAAAACCGTATTCCTTTAAATATAGTAGTGCCTTCAAAGGTCAAAAATGTTTGTTTTGCAATTATACATAGTTTTTATGAAGTTTTGCTGCTTTAATGTCCATATTTTTTGTTCTGGAAAATGAAGAGCAATTTTAAATATTACCTCTACAAATACATAAAACTGTGAGCATGAGGAAAGTCAGAAATTGTATTTTAATGGTAAATTTTGCATTTGCATCAGAAAATCTTTTACCATATGTTTCTTCTTCTTTGGAAATAGAAAGAAAGCACTGGGAGATGAGATTAGAATTATATGGAAAGTGAGTGACCAACTGGACTCCAGACTGTGTAAGAGATTTTAAATTTTGCTTTCGTATGCGAATTTGCGTTATATTGGTAAAGTGGGTGGTTAAGGTGTTCGTTAGATATTACACACACTAATAACTATGCCACTTTTAATATTCTTTATTTAACGCAACGGATTACAGACATAAATTTACATGTGCCGATTAGCTACTATGCTAATGTTAATTGGAATACATATGAGCGTTTGTGAATCAGACACGTAGCTCCTGAAACATTCGAAGTGAATGCTTAAGTAAGTATTGAGATTTGATACTGATACACATTGAGAATCTGACTCTTTGTGTTCCAAACAACCAAAGTGGTCGTTCAGTTCTAAGACCTAGTACGCTATGATCTTCAAGCTCCATCGCTTCCGTATATATACCCTGGTTGTACAATTTACAAAAGGATTTCTTATTCTAGTCGTAACAATGGTATTGTATATTTACAAGACGAAGGGCCGGCTTACTTTCACTTGCCAAAAGGGTTCGATGTTTATAACCCACTCGAAATTCACTCTCGATTTTAACAGCTGCAGTTTTATAACCGTATTGTGCATCCACTTTCGTTTCTGATTTAGGAAACTTTTGTTTGAGGGACACTCGAAGACGTTGGAGAGTTTCTTTTCTTTTGAATTCCGCTGCACAAATTACTTTCTGACGTTAGGCCTTTTTAACTGCGTGTACCCTTTAGCTAGAAAGTTTTCAAATGGCACTTAAGCTAACTGCTTGCACTTCAAGAATATTTATAACACCCACTGTTTATTTTATGGTAACTATCGACGACGATCTCTTTGATTTATTGCTCCGCTAAATTGGTGTAAAAAAATGCAACGCAAATGAGATTTTCGGCAGTTACAGAACTTACAGCTTCACGATCCTCAAGGGAAATTACTGCAGCTATAATAATCTGTAAGTATTATTAGCACTAGGATAGCCAAAAATATACGGATTAACATAAAACAAGTATCTACGGTATATAATTAACATTAAATAAATATAACAGTTAAGTATATAAAACTTTCAGTCTATATAGGAACAGTATCTCCAATATAAGTGTTACTTGTGTTTTTAAATTGTTTTAATATGCTCAGGTAGATTATTATATTACTTACTTTTACGATAAAAGAAGTATTGGATTCACCCTAAAAATTTGAAATTGAGTTTTCGACAAATGTTAACGTTTTAAAGTCCCCTGAACCCAAAAAACATGTTTTTGTTTATTGGTCTGTCTGTCTGTCTGTGTGTCAAATTCGAGGTTAGCAGGTTAGGTTTTGTGTAAGTTTTGACAGAAACCAACACAAAACCTAACCTGCTAACCTCAAATTTGACCTAGACTTACACTGCCACCAAGATATTATTCATAACAAAACTCCGGCGAGCCGCTGGCGAACGACTATGCATACGGGTCATAGTGTCTCCCTGTCTTACCTCTCTTTTTATTGGAATTTTATTGGTTTTTGTGTCCTCGTCCATCCTTTTATGAATTGTGGCATGTTTGTATATGTTGTTTATTAGTCGGATATATCTTGAGTCTATTCTAGCATCCCCTCGATCATCGCCCAACTTTCAACAGTGTCGAACGCTTTGTGAAAGTCAAAAAAGCAAAGGTATAGTGGTACGTTATATTCTTCGCACTTCTCTATTAGTGTTCTTAGGGTTTGCAAGTGGTCTATTGTGCTAAGACCTTTCCGAAATCCGGCGTTAGTAATAGTCTAGTTTATTTGTGAGTCATTTTGTAATTACTTTTGTTAGCAGTTTATAGAGACGTGATAACAGACTTACAGGGCGATAATTTTCTAGTTTTGTTGTGTCGCCTTTTTTGCCATGTTTTCGGTATTGTCTCTTCTGTTAGACATTTGTTCAAAAGAATCACAATTGCTTGTAAAAGTGATTTACTACAATGTTTAATCATTTCGCAAGTTATTTTGTCTTCTCCTGTCTTCCCCTATTCGTGATAGTCCTTTCGTATTTGTCTTCCGGCTTTGGAGTATATGAAGAGTATAGAGTTCAGTAGAAGGTTTCTATTTCTGAAAATATGTCTGATTTTTTTGTCAATAATTTATTTGTATCGGTTTGCAGCTTTGTCATTATGGATTTTCCTTCCGAACTTATTTTTTTTCTTAACACTTTTAGATTTTTATTGTTTTATATTGTGTCTTTTATTTCTCTTGTGTGGTATTCTCGTATGTCTTTTCTGATTTCTTTATAGATAATGTTGTCTGGATTTTTAAATTTTGGTGAATCCCTATCTAGTTTTCTTCGTTCTTCTATTAGCTTGTTTGTCTGAACACTAATCTTTTTGTTTTTTACTTTTACTTGGCTGCGAATATTTTTGCAATGTTTCTACTGGTGATAGTTTTCTTGTGTGCTGCGTGCGCCTTGCGGATAGGCAACACACTTGCACTACAGCAATACGCCTCAAGGATAGGCAACACACTTGCCAAGCACGTGACGTCACCGCATCAATGCCATATACTTGGCCATATATGTACTATCCGTCCCAGGATTCTTCCTCCTGACGTCACACGCGGATGTGTATGACGTAAGATTAACTACCAAGTTGGTAATTGAACAACTATAATCATGAAACTTCCGGTCAGTTGTCAAAGTCAACGGCTAAAAGTGAGGTTAGGTCGTCACAAAAATATAATATAATAGTTAATGAAGTGCATTATATTTGCACGGCGAAGCAAAAACAAATAAATATCATTTAAAGTAGTTTTGCTAACTTTTGGAGTTGATGTGTATAAACATGGGCATATTTTTTTAACATTGTATTGAAATGAAGCTTGGTCTTATCACTGAATTGTATTATTAACTGGAAGAGCAACTCATACGACCTGCGCGTGAAAATATAAGTGCACATTTGAATAAAATAATAGGGTCGACACTCGCCCACCGGGGGTGTCGTGCGTTTGCGCAGTTTAGATTGTTTATCCATCACTCCGCTGTGAGCGAAAATGACATAACCTAAATTTATTTTGAATGTTTTCGCGTTTTAAATTGGAAGGCAATTAAGTTCTTAGCCTGTACGAGGAAAGACAATTTAGTGAAGGCTAGCATAATACAGTACTCCTTCAAAACGCTATGCAATTCCCTGGAGGAGCGTGAGAACTAAATAATGAAGGTCACCAGTTCCGCTGCAACTCTGATCGCTGTACAGAGGTCTTCCTTACTTGGAAAGATGTCACCGATGCTTAACCTGGAAAGGGTCAAGCGCTATTCCAGGTGAATCAGTGGTTAACATGGCTGCAGGAAGCGGGATTCAAAGAAGAGGAGGGTGACGAGTAAACCGAACCTATGCGACATCGACATATATATGATATACTTAGGAACTTACGAAAGATGGGATTTGCATATACTGATCCCCGTATTTTTCGAAGAAATTGGCTTTTTGTGGAAATCGACAATCGATTCCTAGTGTTAAATATTTTCGGTAAGTTGTCTCATAATTAAAATAATAATTAGGTAATTTGTTCTGTCCATTTTAGGCCCGATGATTTTCAAATTCTGGAAGGCAGAAAAATATTGAAATCGAGTGCTGTTCCTGCTCTAAAATTAAGGCCAATTGACATTAGAAAGCAATTTAGTATGAGAACACCAGATTATCAACGAATACTCCAAATTAAGTTTTAGAAATGTAGTACAGAAGTTATTAATATTATTATGTATTTAGACTGTTCAGTTGCATGTATGTGTTTTATATTCTGCGCACTTACTACTTGGTATGAATGTTGCTCGACATCGAAAGGTAAAAGAGGCTAAAGACAGTGAATGAATGAATGTGTTAATAGAATAAACTAGAATAATTTTATTCGAACCTCTGTAAACAAGTATGTTGAACAAATTATAAATAACTGTATTAGTGAAATGTTTTGTACTAATGTACTTTAATGAATTTTTATATTCGACAGATAGATGAATACTTTTGGTTCTTGGTATATTAAGGATGTTAAGAGTATGGGTTCTTTTAACTTGTGGTTGTTGAAGTATGTGTGCCCTGACTGTTATTCTTCTATTAAAGTATCAGTTCCATTTTTTTTAATACGTAATTACTCACAGCTAACTGCTACCTATAGTATAATAAAGTTAACATACAATTTGTTTGTTAATGGACAAGGTCTAGGCATGCAGAGTACCAGGTACCTTAGACAGTAATTGTAATAAACTGAATAGTTCCTTCTCGCAGCCAAACCTTCACGTATGGTCGCGGAATACACCCTTCACTGCTACTCGAAAGGTAGAGTGGTTGGATAAATCCTACAAACACTGGCAGTCTTGGTGCAGACAATTGTTCAAGTAGTGTTTGACTTGAAGTTAGGCCTAATTTGTAAGCACATTCAACAAGTTTTCATAAAATTGCTTGAGAGTATACACAGTATGTCCAGAAAATCCTGAGTATACCCTATGGGAACACCACTACTTATATCTATATTTGCAGATGAAATTGCAACTAACAATGAAAACCCAGATATCACTGTTTAGATATTTAGTTAAGATGTCAGCTAGATAATATACCATGATATCTTCTTAAGGTTCCGATAGCAGTCGGATACCTAATCTAATAAATATATTTGTAAATGTTACTTGTTTTTACTAGTACTAGAATTAACTTATTAAATCAAATTGAAATTACCAAGAAAAGTTTTAAGTAATCCAGTTTTAAAACCACCTATATTAGAAATAAATCAACTCGATCGTAATAATGTATTTAATACACTACTGAACAAACCGATGAGCCTAAGATTCATAACAATTTTTAAACAAAATATTAATAAATGTAATACAACAACAAGCTTAAAGTAATGTAAATTAAATATATTTGCTAATTTTGGTTACTACAGTATAATAAATTTAAAGAGATATTAACGCATGGATGTATTAATCGATCCATGTATTAACGATACAAGTTTGATTGGCAAAACGAGGCGGTGAGCCAAGTTTTGCGGTCGATGCTCTTATTAAAAAAAAATAAAAATAAATTACTTAATTTTAACACCAGGTCAAGCCATTTTAGATTTACGTATCACTTTCACTTGATATATTGCTGTCAGTATCAGTTGCAGAAACGTGAATTACTAGTGGTTTAACTGCTTCAATGGCTTCTTCGATGAGCTCCTCACGTTGGTACCACTTTGTGATGAGCGTGCTCGTATGCCTTACACAGTTTTCCCAAACATCTGGACCAATGTGCTCTAAGGCTTCCTTCCACATTGCTAAAACCTGTGTATCCCCGTAACCATCTCTACCTATATGCTTATTATAATAGGTTTTTGCTTGAGCCCATACTAATTCTATAGCATTGAAGTCGCAGTGATATGGTGTCAAGCGAAGAACTTCGTGGCCTTGTTCTCTCATGTACTCATCAATAACATACCTTTTTGGTTTTTGATTTAGAATCATTGCTTGGGCCTGCGAATTTAAACGTTTTCCAGGCATTGCTTTCCAAAAGTTCAAAACAAATAGGCTGGAAAGGAAACGCAAAATTACATAACCTAACCATGAAATTTACGAAACCGATTGCATACCTGATAAGAAAAACGCTAGCAGTAGTAGTTCTGAAAAGAACTGTTTATAATGCTAATGAAGGCCAGGAAAACTGCGAAAATGCACTTGAAACCAGAAAATGAACAATCAGAATAATTTGACAGAAGCACGAAGTCAAATTAGAAACCAAATTCATAAGGCGTTGTCCGGCAGATCAAAGTTTAACAGTGCTGTACAATTTCTGTTTCACTCGTATTTACTGCCAGCCCTATGGACACACGTCGTAACTTAATGGGCGCGATAGCAGAAATCAATTACTGTTGTTTTCTTTGTCTATCAAACGGCAACCAATGTAAATGTGCTGGACAACTATTTCATTGATTACTTCATATGCAAATGACGTCAGGAGGAAGAATCCTGGGATGGATAGTATTATACATATATTGCTAGTAGGGCCTGGAAACGGCCGAAAACATTACGGCGCCGACATAGTCTCACTTTGAGTATAACGCGTCTCGTGCGCATGCGTGAGAATTCGAACCCCGCCTTTAGAAGCTAATTTTAAACTTGACTGGGAGGTTCACTTTCTCCGCCGCGCGGACGACGCCGACGCGCTTGCGCACAGCTCACCATATACATTGAAGAGTTGGTTGTCTGTCACACTTCCTTCGTGACTCCCCAACTCATGGCCGCTAGCAATATAGTAAGTAATCTATATATGATCATTGCCAGAGCATGGTGTTTACACCATGTGCCAAAGTACAGGGTGTGCATCCCAACGGCGGCGCAACCCTCAGCGGCGGCAGTTCGAGTTCAGTTGCGGCATTATTATAGGGTTACCAACATTGAGTTGATGCTGACCCGAAGAAAATATGAGGGGGGGGGGAGTAGGGGATCAAATTAATAAAAAGATTAAGGTAATACGGTTTCTTAATTTATAAATGTAAAAAAATTATTTATATTTTTTAAGTAACGTATGAAATACGGATTTTTTACCCGTCTCGCACTTCACCTGGAACTGGCTACTGCATACCCTTGGAAACGACACACTTCGATTGCATTACTCGCTCCTGGCGGACATCATGCTGGGAACCTCCTATTGCATGCAGGTCTCAAAAGAACAGTTGTATTGACTTCTCGCAAAATTAACGCTTCAAATGAGCCATTAAATAGCACAATGGATGTACATACATGCACACTCGGAAAATCTTTTTCGGAATTTATAAACGCTGGTTTGCTGCATTTTAACCCTGCAGTAAACACTGGCTGCCAGACTCTTTCAGACCGCTTAAATTTAACTTATATTGCCCTGGGCAAATTCACGTACTATACTTTCGTGTCGAACAAACCCATGCAGCTCTCAGAAGCGACTGCGTGCGAACGCCGTCTTCTTTGTTAAATTTGCATGAGTTGAAGATCCCCATATCCAGTGTACAGCATGTTTTTGCTGCATTCTCGAAAACTAAAATTCTAATAATCACATCCAACGCAGGACCAACTTTGTGAACATTTGCTTACATAAAATACAATAGTAGCTCTAATAATAGAACGTAGGAAATACAACTTGGTTTCTACATTCAAGCATGAAAATAAACTTCGGTGAGGGATGCAGCTAGCCCGTTACACATAGCATAAATTTCGGCCTTTGTAAATCGTAGCAATAAAGAACAACACTATTATTTACATTCAAATAAATAAAATTTTAAAAATCTATCTTGGAAGTTATGTGAAGTATTACAAAACTACATTTTCAGAAAAAAATTGTAAATATTTTCTAAAATTGTATTTTTTGTCTCTCCCCACTTTCTACCAATGACCTGCTCTGGAGCTTTTAAATAGGAGTAAACATTTTTGCAATCTCTGTATGAACATTTAGATAACCGGAAGGATTTTATTGAAAACCCGAAGCCCGAAGAATGATTGCCAAAGTCTTCGGGTCAAAATGACAGTGTTGGCAACCCTACATTATTATGAACGTTATTATGTTATGTGTTATGTATGTTGTGTTCTTATGTTAGTTATTAGTAAAACGTGTAAATAGCCTGTATGTATTTATTATCTGTAACCAATGGCGTATTTATGGGGGGGTCCAGGGGGTCTAAACTCCCACCGTAGCTAACTTAAAATGGTAAATATTAAAAGTCTGTTGAACTATCTTTGTGCGTAAAAAGATATAACTCAGCTTTTCTTTTAAATAACTGTCAGTTTTACCGAGCTTTAGCATCTACTTTTCAAAAGTTTGGCATTTTATTGTAAGTACGCATATTTAGGCAACGCATTACAAAACAATAAAACATTATCAGTTAGTTCTGTTTCATGCAGAAAAGGCTGAATGGTTTGGCAATTTTATCCATTCACCACCATATGGAAATATCGACCTCCGAAGTAATTGACAACTTAGCGAAGAATCCTAGGCGAATTCCATTTGTAATATAATAACTTTACTTTATTTGATATAAAATAATGTGTAATGACATTTGTTAGTAACAATATAGGAATAGGTTTTGATTCACCAGTCGTTTTTTGGGAGCATTAAAATCGTGCATTTAAAGTCAAGTTTTTCAAAATTTTCCGGGGGAGGACCCCCGACCCCCCCCCCCTTTCTGGTATTTGTCCCTTGAAAGCAGGGCGGCGTGTGAGGTGGACCTGCTGTAGGCGGAGCCGTGGGCTGCCTTACGGGGTATCGGCTTCGTGGGCCGCGAGTCCTGTGGGTGTGTCCCCGGGGTTAGGCGTGCGGGGGCAGCTGGGAGGCGGCGTCTCGGCGGGGGCGGCGGCCTGGATGCTTCGGGGGCGGCGGCACCGACGAACCTCCTGGGTGAGTGGGGACTCGGGCGAGCTGGGCGGAGATGGCCCAAACAGCCGGTCAAGAAGGTCTCGAGTGCTATAAAACAGAAACAAGCAAACTTTGGGTTAGGATACCTCGTACCTTAGGAGGTGGCTGTACGGTGGGCGGCGGATCTGCTAGGACGGCTTGGTACGTATTTATCTCGGGGCTTACTTTTGCGGCATTCTGGATCGCCCAGGATCACGATACGGCGAACCGTTGTAGCGGATGCGGCGAGGTTCTTGGGAGGGGGGGGGGGAGCACAGCGGCCCTCCGGCTTAAGCGATGCTCCTGGTGGCGGCGGGTGGCTTCTGCGATCGAGGATCGAGCAGAAGAAGGCGCCGAGGAGCGATGCTCCTGGTGGAGGAAGGTGGCTTTTGCGATCAAGGATCGAGCAGAAGAAGGCGGCGAGAAGCGATGCTCCTGGTGGAGGAGGGTGGCTTCAGCGTTCAAGGATCGAGCAGAAGAAGAAGGAGTTGCTTTGAGAATAGGATTCAATTGACTGCCGTTTTCTGCGGCGTTCCATTCTTTTAAAAGCATTCCACTTCTACTGTTTCCTTCCGGACGGCCGGTTGCTGGGGGTTGTTACGCGATAATTTCCTTCCGGGAGTGATTTTGTGAATTTCATTGATTTTTGCCTATGGCGTTCTTAATTGAGCGTGGCGGCTTTTTAAGGTTGTCCATCGTCTTCCTTATCAAAATCCGCATTTAGGGATACCACATACACCTATATGTGTTTCCAGATTAACGGAGATTTATTTGATTTGCGATATACGTTTGTAATTAAAGCGTGGCTCGCCGGTGTTGGTTTATTCGTGGTTAATCAGGGCCGGGGCTCTAGCTTCACGAGGTGACATCTTTGCAACTTATCAGTTTAAGCTTCTAGCAGGATTCTGGTTACATTTTCTGTGGAATTCTTGGAACTTTACTGATGTACGTGATTACGTGTAATTTCAACCTTAAATTTAGAGCATTGCATCATTACCTATACCAATTTACAAGTTGAAATTGAGGTGAAGTTATGTTGCTAAAATGTATTGGCACTTTAATATTGTTACTGTGCACGTATCTATTGGATATTTTATCTACCAACAAAATAATTAACAGAGGAAAAGAAAGACATCAAAGGTGCAAAAAGAATTGTGTATTAATCTTAAAAGTTAAGATTTCAGAAATGAATAGATTTAGGTCCCGGGTGGTGTAGCTTGAACAAGCGTTCACGTTCGATCAGTAGAGTTAAGCAACGCTCTTTCTGGTCAGAACTTGGATGGTAGTTCCATGGCTGCTTCTCTCGGCGCCTCGTGATACGGCTGTCACGTAAATAGTTGGTCCCGGATGTCACAATAACATCATGACAGTCGTTAGTGGAGTTGGAAGTCCCCATAAAATGTACAGCGACGCCTATAATTGGCCTGACGGCTGTTGGCTGAGTACCAAAAATTAAAAAAATATAAATAAATAAAAATAATTCTCAACTAATGCACTAAAGTAACGTTAATTGGTTGGTTGGAAATCAGATTCGTTCAGTCTAATAATAATTAAAGGAACACTGTAGTTTTCCAATATCACTTTTGCTCGTTTTATGTTTGCATTTTAACACGTTTATGGTTCACGTTTCATGCTTAGTCCGCATTACATGAAATAATATGGGAAAACATAAAAAGTAACATTTTGCCAATAAATAGGAACCTGCATAATTCTTAAATAATGCACTAAACTAGTAAAGTTAAGTTGGTTGATTGGTTAGAAATATGAATCAGATTCGTTTAGTACAATAATAATTAAAGACACATTGTGGTTTCCCAATGTCACTTTTGCTTGTTCTTGGCGTCTATTCTAGCACTTTTATGGATCACATTCCATCTTTAGTTCGCGCTACATGAAATAATATAAAAAGCTGCACGAATTTCTTTGTTATACGATACGTTAATTCACAATAATGGTCCGCTAGGTTTCATGTAACTTTTCTTCGTGTAATTTTGAAATGCTTCGTCTAAATAACGTGAATCTATCATGTTTGACATAGACATTGATCATCTACGAAACCAGTTCCACACACGTCATAAGTAATCTGAATTCAAGATTTGCTTTCAAATTTTTTCAACCATTCTTCTTTGCCTTCCATTTTGGAAATGAATGTAAGTAATCAAAAGCCTTGTTTGTCCGTTCTATAGAGAATAAAAGATTGCCCATCACGGGGGTTATTCTCTTAGCTTAGGAATAAGTTATTTCTCACTAGTTATATGTATATGTTGAACAATTTTAAACTAACGTCAAAAGTCATGTCAAAATAACCTGAAATAAAGCATTCAAATAGCTTATGTCAAATTTAAATGTAATGTGATTGTTATATTATTTTTAATATTCAAGTACTCCATGGTTTGTGGATCCAAACAATCACAATGGGTTGCACGACTCTTTCTTATTATATACAAGGACTCTAGCGCAACCTAGAGGCGCAACCTTAGGTTACTAAATCATATTTAGTGACTTTAGTGTAATCCTCAGCGGCGGCAGATCGAGTTCAGTTGCGGCATTATTATGAACGTTATTAATGTTATGTGTTATGTATGTTGTGTTCTTATGTTAGTTATTAGTAAAACGTGTAAATAGCCTGTAAATATATATTAATAAGCACTACACTTGTAATGTTTTCTATATATTTTGCTTGATTTGATTGTAGTACCTATATTTCTCGTTGGTATTGTTATATTTTGGATTAGCTTTCTTCTTTCTAATTTTGTATTTATTTTGAGTGTTGCTCGGATTAGTCTGTAATCGCTTCCAGTATGAAACTGGTTTAGAACTGAGACATCCGTTATTATTTGTTTGTTGTTGGATATCACAGTCTATTTCATTTTTCGTTCTGCCATCTGAGCTCCTCCAGGCCCACTTACGTTTTGTTGATTTTTTGAAGAATGCGTTCATGCAATATATCTGCTTTCTAGATAGTTTAACAGGGTGTCTCCTCTTTCGTTCCTTTCTCCAATTCCATGGTTTACTATACAGGGTGTCCCAAAATTAGCCTGCCAAACTTTAATGGCGAATTCTAGAACCGTAAATATTAAGAAAACTTTATATAACCATAGGCCGAAAAACAGGGTGTTAAAAGTGTAGTGCTGAGGATCGTTTTTGTTTAATATTTTCGAAACGTTCAAAGATAATTATTTGAAACTTTGTATGTACACCTACTAAACTTCTACTTAAAAAGATAAAGTTACTCTTGGCGATATAAAATGCACATAGACGGGTAAAACTGGGAGGAGCTAAGGAAAATATTGCCCCAATTTTTTTGTGTGGGAGTTTTTATCAATTTTGATAACAAAATGTAGTAGCCTGAAGTTGTTGACAACAAAAAAGATACTCTTGTCTCATGGGCCTATTGTGTTCCGATATAAAGTAAAATCAGGTTTAACCATTTAGATCGTCTTTGCATTGCACAAAATGGCAACGCTTTCGAACACTTACTGCATTAATAATAGTACCTTTTTGTTTCGCTTTTGTGTTTGTTATTTTTAGTGTTTTCTTTGTTAAGTTTTGTGACGATTTTCTCAGTTTGATTACATTTATTATGATTAGTTTAAATTCGTTAGTTTTGGTGTCATATGTTTTTATTAAGTTTCTGTTATGTATCGTTTGCGTTAAATTGTTGTCTTTTTTAATAAGTTACAGAATTATTTAAATTAAACGACTACATTTTCCATGGTCTACCAATTATTAGATTTCGAATACGGATATACCAAAAATCTAAATGTTGAAACCCGATTTTACTTTTTGTTGTCAAAAACTTCTGGCTACTACATTTTGTTATCTTTTTAAGTAGACGTTTAGTAGGTGTACATACAAAGTTTCAAATAATCATCTTTGAACGTTTCGAAAATATTAGACAAAAACGATCCTCAGCACTACACTTTTAACACGCTGTATCTAGAAAACCAAGGGTTTTTTATTGGTTTGGCAATGGGAGTGGTTCCAGTTACATGAAATTCAACTCGATGGGAAAGGCAGGGATAACCGGCACCATGGATTATTCGTTTTAACCATAGGTTAGTCCTAAAAACTTTAGGAATATCTAAATGATGTTTAATTTATTCATAACATAAAATATGTCAGGTTACTACTAGATAAGGGCATATGCCATAGTATTAACAATTAATGACTTCATAATAACGTAATATGACAATTTATTACCTTCTTACGGCCAGGCTAAACAAGTCAGGTTATAATTTTATAAACGTCAAATCATATGGGGTTTAATGATATAAACTTATAAAGCAGGCATCTATCAAATAGTGGGCATTTCTTATACTTTGGAAATGTGAATTGAGTTAATCGTAAAACCCATTAACAACATTAATTAAAACTATAAATACGTTAAGAGGGTATAAAGAACTCTTTAGATTTATCTTACCTGACAGTGGTTAAATGTTAGCAAAATATAGCAAACTTTCTATGAAACTATAACTTGTTTAATCGATGAACTCGAAATATTGGTAACTTTAATTCGATATCTCTTTAAAAAAGTAGTCAGTTAAAATTGCCATACTGGTTAACCATTTATCATATTAAGCTCCCATTTGACGATATATGATCCTTGAATTATAAGATTGAATGTAAAATTATATATAAAAGAAAAAATTTACAATTTAAAATAAAATTGATGGCGCCCAGTACTTCTTGTTTAATGAACTAAGACCTTTATGCGAAAGTGAAGTAAACTAAAATCCCACACTTATTATGCCTTTATAGCAGCCGAGGATTGAGCTAGTCAGAGATGTGTGAGCCGTCTAAGGTAGGTTACAATAGTTGGCACACTGTGAATGCAGCTTTCGGTTTTGTTTATATTGTGGTGTAATATTTCATTAACAGTGTAAACTGTATTTTTCAATATAATTATATATACTTATATATTGTTATGATACATGAGGAAAAATTAATTGATTACATGAATGAAATATTTTAAAAAATGAATAAATTTGGAGAATTAGTTTAATTAAATCTTCAAAAGATATTAAGGTTGATAAATCAATTGAAACATAAGAGAGGTAAGAAGTTCGTAAGGCATTAATTGAATATGTAAGGGTGTTGATTGCAGTCAAGGTATAAAAGAACAAGCCAAGGTTACGATTCATGATTGTATTTGCTTAATAATAATCCTGTAATATTGTTATATTTAATTTTAGATAGAGTGTTATAATAATTGTAATTAGTGGAAATCAAAATTTGTTTAAAACAGTAGTTACATAAAGAAACTCAACGAAAAATGTATCTGTAATTTTGCAAGGTGTGATTTATAATTAAAAAAAATAGAAATTGCTGCCTAATTTGTATAATTATTTGGTAAAAATACAAATGGTAAGGCTATACTAAAATCTACGAGGTGGTTATAACGAAATGAAATATTAATATTAAAAATACTGGGTAATCAACTGGAGAGATTGTTTAAACTGTGAATTATAAGGAAGATATTGAAGTACTATTGAATTGGATTTATTGGTGAATGTAACTTTTAAATACATACATCATTATTATAATTGACATTGGTGGTTATATTGGAACAAGAGATCTGTCATTTGGTTGGAGTGCAGAGTGTCATCTATGAAATAAACAAGATTAGATTTGGATAATTAAACTATTAAAACGTACCAGGAGTTGATTGGAACAATTGAGGGGCTTGAGTTTGACCAGTATTGAAACTTAGGAAGGATACGGTAGTCGGATAGCAGGGAAGCAGTATTTGGATAAAAGCAGTCAATAGGAGGGACCAGTTTTGGAGGACAGAGATCATCTTAGCTGTTGATTTTGGCTGGTTGTGTCGAGGTAAACTTATTCAACTAGTACGAGCTTTGGGAGAATACTACCAGAATTGGAACACTTCAGAGAGGACTGCGGTGTACCGAAGATTACCTAAGGAATAAATCAGATAAGAGTTGTTGCTGTTATAACTTGAAAACTTACCAGGAGTGGTTGGATTAGGAGTTCACATTGGATAGAGGGATTGCAACCGGAGTCAGCAGGATCGTGAATTGGTTGACAGGATTGAGCAGTAGGTGTCAAGCAGGGTGACATTGGGATCAGTCGAGGCAGGAGGCACTGGTGTTTGGATTTGGAGGAGGATAGGCTTAATAAGTGACAAGGTTTGTTTTAGCAATTAATATTGAAACATTTTAAATAAAGATCAATTAGTGAAACAAGATAATACGAAGTGATAATTAAATTGATTTGAATTGATTAAGATGTGTGTAATTGTGAAAATGCAATTGTCAATACCTGGTTTGGTAAAGTTGAAAGTTGGATTTGACGTTTAATGTCATTGCAAGTAAAACAAATTTTGAAAATATAATTTTATTACGTCAATTAAGAGAACTAAATTTTGATGAACCCACCCTGAAAATAAGAGCTCTCGATTATAAAAAGTAAGTTAGCTGAAGCAGTATTTGCAAATAAAAAGGACAAGCTTTAAGAAAAATTAATTACATGCTAAATATCATATAGCAGATAGAGATACAAGCATCACACGTATCATATCAATATATTATTTTCTTATTGTTAATTTTTCATTGTTATGTATAATTTACCAATATGTACCAGAGAATGTTTCTAAAATGACTAATGTATACTCTTTACTTCCAAAACAAGTTAGAAAGTACTTTAAAAAGTAGACGCGGATCCACGTCGAATAGCACAAACGTCAGACTTTCCAATCTATATGCTCACGACGCGTTTCCGCGACATTGGCCCAAAACAATCAAAACAATATTCATGTATCATAAGTACCACAATTAACTAAATTTTAATGTAAAGAAATATATTATCTTTACAAATAATGCGTCAGCTATACAGTAAGTCATTGAATCTAGGGTAGCAGTCAACGTATTAAAACACCACGCTTGCCAGACGTCTTGATGAGTGGGTTATTGTATGTATTCTATGTATTCCATCAATTGCTAATCTATTCCGCCTAAACCTATTTTGATAATTTTCTATTAATCGTTCGAAGTAGAACTTGATTCTTTTCAATATACATTTATAGTTATTCCGCTATAGTTTTTACACTTTGATTTGTCACCTATCACTATTCCTGTTTTCCAGAATTTTTTCGATGTAGGTACAAAATATCTAATGTCAGTTGAAATATGTTTTTTTCTCATTTTTTCTCCACATTTAATCAGTTCAATTGTTTTTTCTGTTCTTCATTCTTTGTTTATCCATTTTCTCATATTTTGGGCATTCTATTCCCTCAGCTCTTAATTCAATTCAATGTCCTCCTGGTTGACCATTTCTGCGATTTCTCGATTCTCACGTACGTTCTTGAAGTACTTATAACATCTATGGAGAAGGTCTTTTTTTGTACAGATATACACCTTCTTTCTTGTTACATCCATATATCGGTATTTCTGATTTTCTTGTTGAGTTTCCTGGTATAATTTTCTCGAATTGCTGCTACTGTTGTGATCTCTTCTAACCTGTTGTTTGTCCATTCACACTTCTTTCTTCTACATAAGTTTGCCGTGTTGTTTCTGAGAAAGTGCTGTATTACACTACGAGCCCTAAGCACTATATATTCGGCCATTTCAATAATTTTACTCTACTAACGTAAAACAGGATTTTATGAGTGGACGGAGAACAATTAGGGCACCGCATTCGCGGATTAAGGATTAAGGATTTCGAAGATCTCTTATCATGTTTTAACGAAAAGAAAATATTGTACCTTAATTGTTTTTTGTTTAATCATAAAACTCTGTTTTTACGTGAAGGAAATAAAATTATTGGAATGGCCGAATATATAGTGGTTAGGGCTCGTATTAAAGACTGAAACATTTTTGACTCCAAATAATTCCTATGATCGACAGTACATAAATATCTGCAAGTCGTTTTCTGATATGAAATATATATATAATCAAAATACAGAAACTGCTTGAAAGACTACAGTTGAACATATACTTCGACTTGCAACAAGAAATAGTGATATGATCGTAAACAAAATTATTGCCCAACAACTGCGGTTAGAATGCTCCTATTAAATTTATTAAATATTTGATAAAGTGTAGAAAATGTATATTGATTTACTATTATTTATTATAAACAGGGCTGCGCGCGCTATTGCGCGGTCTATTCTATTCAATTTACAATTTTTAGGCCTATTACTTTGGGCCATTCCGTTCTGTTACACACCCCTCCCTTGCCTCCATCTTTCGTCCACCTGACCAAAGAAGGAAGCCCTCGGGGCTTCGCCCCTCTCCAAGGTGGCTCTCGGGGATCCACCCCTCTGCAAGGGGGCCCTCTCGGCTCCGGATCTCTCCAAGGGGGTCCTCGGTGCTCCGCCCCTCTCCAAGGGGGCCCTCAAGGCTTCGCCCCTTTCTAAGGGGGCCGTCGGGACCCCGCACCTCTTCAAGGGGGTCCTCAGGGCTCCGCCCTCTCCAAGGCGGCCTTCGAGGCTCGGATCTTCTCCAAGGGGGCCTTCGGGCTCCGCCCCTCTCCAAGGGGCTCCCGGGGCTCCGCCCCGGTTACGAAATCGAGGCGAAGGCGAAATGAATGCAAACGCAAATGGGGGACATCGCGTCTGCAATTGTCGTGACGGACACACACATTTGGATCGTTCTCCTTTATTTATATGATTTTTCATATAAATAAAATATTTTTAAGGTTTTTGAAGGTCTTGAAAATATTTTTAAATCAAAACTTTGTCTGTGTAGATAGATATGCTGTGTTACAAAGCAACTTGCAAAATGCAAGCAGCTTCACTTTGTTATAAATAAAGTTGTTTCTCTCTCTTATTTTTTCGTATAAATAAAATAATTCTTTGAGGTGACATGAACTGACTTTTAAATTACGTATCCTATCCTATTCTTTTTTTAGCACACAAAATATTTGCAAAAAAAATGGCCCACGGTCTGGACAACTCTGGCTTAGATTAAGTACCTATCTTCCTTATAATAATATCATCAAAGTAAGTACTATTCTATATCATATTTATTAACAAGATAAGATTAATTTATTTATTTTCTCACCAAGTTTTCTTACAACATAATTCAATTTAGATAATCATCTATCATTAACAGAAGGTTTGTTTTGGTTTAGTTGTGCAATATAATTGATGTTGATTGAGGAAAAAGTATAAAACTTCATTAAATTCCTTGGTCACGAAAGGAATTTTTGTAATTGTTATTGAGTGTTTGTAGATAACATTTTATTTGGCAAGATTTTACTTTTGTATAGGGGCGTCATACTAGATATTTATATATAGCTGTACATCGATTGGTACCTTAAATAGAAATAGTATTTTTCACAACTTAAAAAACTTCTTCAAGAACAAATTCAATTATAATAACCTGTAAACTTAATTTAAACTTATAGATAACACTTATGCAGATATAATATCTATGATGTATATACACCTATCTTATCAATATCTTTGTACAATGGTTTTATTGCCGTACAATGACCAAAACATTATTAATTTAAGTTTAACTGATTGCTTCTGTATATGGCACTGACTGCTACAACTCATTGAAAAAAATCTAATTTAAAATGGCAGAAAGAAAAGTAGTGGGACGCAAGTCCCAGATGTTTCTACATTCCGTTATACCTGTGGTAAATACTCATGACGAACTGGTTAAAAAGAAGTTAAAGCGAGGAAAATTTCCATTTACTATAACAGGCGTTATTAAAGTGATTGGAACAGTAAGTTTTACTTTTATACTGTAAAAATATTATTTAATTTTACTGTTTCAGCTCCTTCTTTTAACATCTGTGTTAATATTTCTAAGCAATTCCAGATGTGCTGACACCCCAGATTGGTTTCCGTACCTGCTACCTAGTGTATTAGGGGTGCATCTGATTATATCACTTTTATTATACATCACCTTCTCTTTGGGCCTAACAGTAAATAACCCAGGACTGTGGGTTAAAATTGTAAGTATTATATAGTAGTAGAACTAATGCAGGTTTCTATTGTTATTTTTTAATTTTTCCCAAATATCTTGATTTGTGAGCTGTGTCAACATTGATACTATGCATTTTGCTAAACAAAATTAAAATATATCTCAATAAACAGGACCCAAAATTCATAATTATAGAAATATCGAATTTTTAAGTATCATCCAAAAAATGACTTTGTGATTATTTTGCTGACTACTTAAATTATATTATGGAATTTGGTATGTGGTCTTTATTTAATATACCAGTAATAAATTCATAATCATATACCAAAGTTAGAGTCAATTCTATTTGTAGTAATATAAAAATACCTTTACCTTCTCTACAAGTCTTCTTCATTTTCCTTTTATATTAGAGCAGTGACCTATTTAATTGCACATGTGGTTCTATAAGCCCACTTTGTTTGTAAGTCAGAAAGATGGCCAGCCTTGCCCTTCGAAATTGAGAGAGAGTTCCATTGTTATGGGTTAACGACTACCACAAGTGTTAGAGTGATAGCCGGAGAGCTTTTGATATTTAAAATTCCTGTGTAGTTACTGGGAATCGAACACAGTCTGGCTCTCATTTTAAGCATATTGCCCACTTGTCCAAACATTTTTTAAAATTTATGGTAATATTTTAGGATATACCGGATGCTGACTTGCGCGACGTACCATAGGAATTTGCATAGTAAATTCTTTATGTTCAATTATTTGCTCCCCTAATTATTAGTAGCTTCAGCGTACTTATGCGAACGTTTTGTCCGTCCGTCCGTCTGTCTGTCTGTCTGTCTGTCTGTCTGGATCGCCTGTAACTTTCGAACGGCTACAGATATCGAAATTTTGAAAGGGGGCAAAGTTGTTGCTAAGGTCCCGAGCACCTTCATGCGCTATTTGGTTTTGGCGAAAGGTGGCGATTTTCCACTTTGCAAAATTTCCAAGCATTGTAGCACAGTGGCGGCTTGTCCACTTGGCGCCATCTACAGAAGTTCGGTGCTCACGTTTTGAACTACACATTCTGGGTGCACTATAATACTGGCGGCTTGTCCACTTGGCGCCATCTACAGAAGTTCGGTGGTCACGTTTTGAACTACACATTCTGGGTGCACTATAATACTTAATGTTTTCGCAGTGCTGAAGCTACTCTTTAGACCTGTACTTGAGCAGTTTATTTTAAAGCTAAAGTGTAAATACATTTTTGTAGAGAAAAAAAACAGCATCCATTCATACTATTGCTAACAATTTTTCGTTTTCCGGAACCGAAGAAATGCAAAAAACAAACTAGCATTTTTACAAAAATCAGTGATGCCATGGAATTATTGAAACAAGCCAATGCCAACACAAATTCGTGCGGCTCGACAATATGTGCTGTTTGTTTGTTTGTTATTGATGTTTGACGTTTATAATAATTCATCATTAATTATGTTCTGCTTAATGTCTCTAAGGTACCTAGACCTTGTCCATAACAAAATTGGTTTTATGGTGACCGTTTGTTAAGTAAGCTCCTTGTTTATTGTAAAATATCCGTATCGGCAAATTCCAAACAGTACAACCATTAATAGACTGATTCATTTTAAGTTTAAGACTACAGGCAGGTTATTAAATAATTGTAGGTGCAATAATGAGGTTCAGAAATTACACCAAAACGAGAAAAACGACAATACGTTCAATCTTTTGACGGCAGTGACCGGATGATCGCCGCACACGCACTTGCGTTGGCATTGGCTTGTTTCAATAATTCCATGGCATCACTAATTTTTGTAAAAATGTTAGTTTGATTTTTTGCATTCCTTCAGTTCTGGAAAATGAAAAATTGTTAGCAACAGTATGAATGGATGCAGTATTTTTTTCTCTACAAAAAATGTATCTACACTTTAGCTCTAAAATAATTAGGGGAGCAAATAATTGAACATAGAGAATTTACTATGCAAATTCCTATGGTGCGTCGCGCAAGTCAGCACCCGATATATTAATAAGAACATGAATTTTTATTTTTCAATACAAAATGCACAATATGACTCTTAACACAGCTCAAAAACACTATATTTACTAAAAAAAACTTGTGAAATTGCAAAGTGTTACAAATTAGAAATTATTATATGTTAATGCAATATATATTTTAGGATATTTTCATTAATTTAAGTGTATCCCTTGCTACAATTATCTCATCAATATTAACACTAACAAACTGCAGCTTGAGCTCATCAGTACAGAGGACACCAATGGTGAGTTAATTATTACTTTATAACTTATGATTGTTTTAGGTACCACAATGAATAGTAGTAAAAATAAAGCACTTAGCGATTAGAAAGATTGGGAATTTGGAAATTTACACCTAATTATTATTGATGTTTAAATATAAATAAGTTTTGCAAAAAGTGCAAATATGATAGCAGTAATCCTTTAATAACAACATTAGTAGTTATTATACAAGGTGTAACATAAGAAAGGGGGTCTGTTTTCCTCAATCACTAGACCTTTATACTTTTTATTTCTTTATTTGAAGACATCTTTTGGACCTATATACAACATTCTCACCAAGTTATAAGGGAATCCAGTAGATCGGATTGTGATAGTTTGAGTTGAAATGCGCGAGACGCAATGGTATGACATCAAGTGTGCATAGAAATCAACATCAGAAATTTTGAGCGCTTCCTAAGAAGTTTAAACTTCCTTCTCCACCCAAGCCATTAGCTTCTTAACTTTTATTTCAGTTTTTCACATCTTTCCATTTTAATTTATTTTTAAATATTTTGATTTCTTGAAAACTGGCACCATTTGACTGCCCTAATTTATTATTCTCTCCTTGGTGGGGAACTAATGTGATACGGTACAAACGTCAATTGCCGAAGAATAATTTAAAAACGCCATTTCAGGCACCATCCTTATATTACACCCTTAAGTTTTTATGTATAAATATGACACAACTATGTTTTTTTTATTTTTAGATTTTGGGAATATGTGGTGGAAGCATATTAATAATTAGTTGTGGATCTATATTTTTATTGTACCGTTATACTGAAGATGATGGCGTTGAAGTAGTAGTACGTCAACCAAGACGACCTGTTGATCCAAGAAAATCTGTTTTTGCATAGGATTAATTTGTATTATAAAATAAAATTTAAGATATGTTTTATAACAAAGGGTGATGTTTTAAATAACAATCACAGAATGCAAAGCCATTTTTAATAGAAATTGTCATATAAACATACACTCATAACATTACCCTATCAGAGTTAAGGAAACTTTTATTGCCAATGGACTGGGAAAGAAAATATATTTGTTTGACCATTAAGGGTACTTGATCCTACCATTTTTGATCACCATCTCTTACAACAACTGAAGTATTTAGTTTAAGTGTAAACTGCAACGTTGTGGACTAATTGATAAAATTATAGCTAATCTCTGAAACCTGAAACCTTGTTGTGACGTTCTAGGATTAGGAAACTAAGTTATTTTTTCTAACTAGTAAACTAAAATTAAGTTGTTTTTTCTCATTAATAAACTAAAAATAAATTTTTAATTCATTAGTTGTTTTTTTTTGTTTCCCAAACGTTCGTATTTAATATTTTAAATTTTGTAGTGTGGTGAAATATTTAAAAGTATCATGAAAATTCCAGCTGTTTTTGTGTTAATTTGCACCCACTATTATACCTACTTTCTAGAAAGTTACAAAGCAAAATGGAATCATTTTTATGACTATTGAGTCGCATTGAAACCGTGCACAAATAATTTAAAAAATGTTTAGTTGTAAATTTAATTCTATGCAAACCAATGCATCTATTGCTAGCACTAGCAGGTAACGATGATAACACTTTGCATAGTGAATAATAATTTTTGTTTAAACTTGTATATACCGGGTGAATATTCCAAAACCGAACATAGGAAATTAACAAGGGAAAAAGGTTTTTCGCAAATTGCTGCTCCCCATTTTAACTTAGAGGGTTTATAATGACACCAATCGAAAGAAGATATTTTTTCTCATCTAATGATATGCGAATTAGTTAATTTTCAGTTATATTTCTTTATTATTTTATCGAAAATCAACGGGGCTGCGCGCGCTATTGCGCGGTCTATCCTAATCAATTTACTACCATTTTTAGACCTATTACGTTGGGCCATTCCGTTCTGTTACACACTCAGCGCCTGCCTCCCTCTGCCGACCACCTGACCAAAGAAGGGGGCCCTCGGGGCTCCGCCCCTCTCCTAGGGAGCCCTTAAGGCTCCACCCCTCTCCAAGGGGTCCCCGGGGCTCAGCCCCTCTCCAATCGGGCCCTCGGGGCTCCGCGCCTCTCTAAGGAGGCCCCCGGGGCTCCACTCCTCTCCAAGGGGGCTCCCGGAGCACCGCCCTTCTCCAGGGGGCCCTCGGGGATCCGCTCCTCTCCAAGGAGCCCTCGGGGTTCCGCCCTTCTCCAACGGCATAATAAATCTGTCACTTGAATGACGTTTGAATCTGTTTATTGTCTTACGAGTCATGGCTCAACATGATTTTCCGAATTGAATTTATTGCGAAGTTTTGATAAAATAATGAGAAATGCAACTGAAAATTAACTAATTCGCATATCATTAGATGAAAAAAAAATCTTCTTTCGATTGGTGTTATTATAAACCCTCTAAGTTAAAATGGGGAGCAGCAATCTGTAAAAAACCTTTTTCCCATGTTAATTGCCTATGTTCGGTTTCAGAATATTCACCCGGTATGTATTTATGTATAGGCCTACAGGTACACATTTTGCAGCAGCGTAACAATTACTTTCTAATTTAATTTATTCAAAACTAGTAAGCAGTACATTCATACTTGTAAACAAAGTGTTATTTTAATTAGTTTAATACCTAAAATATACAGTGTGACCAGTAAAGTCCGCATCATATGGGATTTTTTTTATTAATAGCTTTTTTCGAAATTTGACTTTGGCATCAATTTGTGCTTTGATCGAGATAAAAATTAACAAAAAAAAAGTAGTCACGTCATTCGCATTATCTGTCAAATTTTATTTTTTTTCAAAAAAAATTTAGAAGTGGGGCTATTTCTCAAAATATCGAAAAAAGTTATTAGAAAAAGTTTTTTTAAATGCAATTTTTAGCCCATATGCAAAATTTCAGCTGTATACGATAATTTAGATTTTTTGCCCATTTTTTTTTAAATTGCACCACTGTTGCAAAGTAAGACTCAAAGCAACCTACATAAAACTTCTTAGTTTTGACAATGCTTTATTCCAGAGACATTTTCTTTAAAGTGGCGCCATATTAAATATGTGTTTTTCTACAAAATCCAAATAGGGCTATTAAAATTTGGTCACATGTGATGCAAAGTTTATTTGTTTTTGACCCTGTATAATGTAACTCAGTAAAATAACTATTTTTGAAAACGCAGTTTGTGTCTAAAAGTAATACACGTTATTTTATGAAGTTACATTATACAGGGTCAAAAACAAATAAACTTTGCATCACATGTGACCAAATTTTAATAGCCCTATTTGGATTTTGTAGAAAAACACACATTTAATATGGCGCCACTTTAAAGAAAATGTGTGTGGAATAAAGCATTGTCAAAACTAAGAAGTTTTATGTAGGTTGCGTTGAGTCTTACTTTGCGACAGTGGTGCAATAAAAAAAATGGGCAAAAAATCTAAATTATCTTATACAGCTGAAATTTTGCATATGGGCTAAAAATTGCATTTAGAAAAACTTTTTCTAATAACTTTTTTCGATATTTTGAGAAATAACCCCACTTTTGAATTTTTTTTGAAAAAAAAATAAAATTTTACGGATAATGCGAATGACGTGACTACTATTTTTTTGGTTAATTTTCATCTCGATCAAAGCACAAATTGAGGCCAAAGTCAAATTTCGAAAAAAGCTATTAATAAAAGAAAATCCCATATGATGCGGACTTTACTGGTCACACTGTATAGGTTGTTTCTTAAGTCGAAGGTACAGTGTGTTCAAAAATGTGTTGTACAGAGACAGTTGTAATTTTATTGGTGGTTGTGTTTTTACTCAACAAAGGCGCACACAGTATCTAAACTAAGAAAGATTAAACCCTGACTCAAGGAATTTTGCAGTCAATAAGAATGAAAGATAAATTAAGTAAACTAGCCTTAAAAAATTCAGAAAATCAGGTACCTACTTGTTAAACAATACAAAAATTATCGCAATTATTTAACAAATTTAACAAGAATAACAACAAATTATTATTTTAAACGTAAATTAGACTCTGCACAAGAAAACCTTAGAAAGATATCATTAGTTGTTAAAGAAGCTACTAACGTTTACAATAGAAACACCGATAAAGAAATAGGAGCCATAGTTAATGAACATAATATTGACCTAGCAGATAACAAAGATAAAGCGATTTACTTCAACAACTATTATTAGAGTGTCGGCATTAAAATGGCCAATAACATTTCAGCGACATTAATCACAAGTTTCAGGACGTATAATCTGAATTCTGTTTACTTATATCCTGTTACAGAAGATGAAATACAAAATTATATTAACTTGTCAAAAATCAACAGTTCATCAGGTACTGATTGAATGTATTTCCAATATATGTCTAAAGAAAACAGCTCCGCATGTTTTAAAGTCTCTAGTTCATATCATAAATGTATGTTTTTGTATGATAAATTTTCTGCTATTTTTTATCATACCTGTATTTAAATCGAGAGATAAAGAATTAGTAAGTAACTTTTTATATTTGTACGGCGATAAATAAACAAACACTGCGAGCGGTTGATCGCGTCTCCCCGTTCATCCGACAGGGATGCCCAGAGTAGGGGCACCTATTACCAACTGTTACAAATTTAATTCTCTACTCCTTAAGGACAATACATAATACTTGGGAGTCAATACATAACATTTCCTCCCTCTTTTGAAATATAGATATATAACAACGTGCTTGGATGTGCAAGGGTGTTTATTGAGGTGAAAATCTTAATGGGGGAATTCGACGACGTGTTGATCTGCGTGGGGTTTGTGGAGCAGGTCCTTGTTGAGGTGCCGCATCCCTGCAGTTCTGGGGTGTTCTTGGAGTTCTAGGCGCCGCTGGTGCTGCAGGTGTTGCAACTGCTGCTGGCTTAGGCGTATTTTCCGCTATAGTCTAATAAAAATGGAGTCTTCTTGGTGGAGGTCTGAGGTCATCATGTCTCTCTTGAACTGTGTCTTCGGATTCTCGTATGTCTGGTTGATCTAAAAAAGCTCTAATTTGATCTGTGTGACGTTTTACCTTCTTTCCTGCGTACTCGATTTCATAATGGAGATCTCCAGGCGAGTAGCAATAGTGCCTGGGATCCATTTATCCATCTTCAGGTTGCCGGAGAGAAAGTAGACAGATTGTCCCGGGTTGAACGTTCGAACTGTTGAGTCCATCTGTATTTGCTGTTTCTGTGTGATCTTGGTGTGCACATCGTCTGGTCTAATCAGGTTCAGTCGAGTGCGCAGATCACGTCCTAGAAAGAGTCGTGCCGGTGGAAGTCCTGTGGTGGTGTGCGGTGCATTGCGGTATTGTCGAAGGAACTCGTTCAAGTCGTGTTGTAAGGATCCTTTGGTCGAGTTCATGGCATGTATGGCGTCCTTCACGGTCTGTACGTATCTTTCGGCTTGGCCATTTGTCGATGGGTGATATGGGGCTCTTCGTTTATGATATTTAACTCCGCTATCTCGCAGGAAGTTCTGGAATTCCTCTGATGTAAACTGCGTTCCATTGTCAGATACAATGGTAACAGGAGCACCGTAGGCGGCGAATACTTCGTCGAGGATTGCAATTGTGGCAGTGGCCGTTGTTGAGGTTGTTGTTTTGACTTCCAGCCACTTGCTGTAGGCGTCCACGATGACGAGCAGCATTGTGTCTGCAACTGGACCTGCGTAGTCGATGTGGACTCGTTCCCAGGGTGCATTTGGATACTCCCAATGATGTTCTCGAAACTTCGGCGGGGCATGTGCGTGTGCCGCACAGTTTGAGCATGATTTAGCAACGCGCTCGATATCTGCGTCTATTCCAAGCCAGAAAACGAAAAAACGTGCCATTCCTTTCATTTTCACAATCCCTATGTGTGCTGAGTGTAGGTCCTTCAGTACCGATTCCCTCAGTGCAGATGGTATAACGACTCTGTGCTCGAACATCAGGCAGTTAGCAGCGAGGGTGTATTTGACTTCTGGCGCTTTGAATTCGTATCGCGTGAGATCCTGCCCGGATTCCAGTAGTTGAACTATCGCACCAAGATGCGCGTCTTTCCGTGTTTCCCGTGCGATGGCTTCTGCTCGAACGGGTAACTGGTTTATTTGGTTAATTACAAAAAGATCAAAATCGTCGTAGTCGTCGTGCTCCTCCCTCCTCTGTGCGGAGTGTTGACGAATTGCATTGATCGTTGACGGTAGGAGTGCTCGCGAACAGTAATCAGCGTTGGCATTCGCTTTCGACGTCTTGAAAACCACGTGGTAATTGAAGTTGGCTAGGTAGTCCGCGTAGTTGGCCATGCGACTGATGCATAGCACGGGTAGCGACTTCTCCGGGTGTACTATTTGGGTCAGTGGTTTGTGGTCTGTAATCAGGGTAAAGTGATGAGCGTAGAGGTAGTGGAAAAATTTCTGTACGGCCCAAACGATGGATAGTGCTTCCTTGTCGATTTGAGGGTATCTCTGTTCTGTGTATGTCATCGTTCGGCTTGCGTAAGCGATCGGACGTTCTTGCCCATTGCTAAGCCGGTGTGACAACACTGCACCCAGTCCGGTTTTACTGGCGTCCGTGGCCAGCAACAGTGGGAGTGATGGGTCATATTGGGTTAGGACTTGTGGAGAGGTTAGTGCGTCTTTGATTTCTGTGTACGCCTTTTCTCCTGCTGTTGTCCATGTGAAGGGGTCCTGCAGCAACATCTCCCGGAGCGGTCGATCCTTTGTTGATAGGTCCGGAATAAATGAGCTATAGTAGGTTGCTTTACCCAAAAATAACTGTAGTTCTTCGGGCGTTGTTGGCTTTGGGGCATCCCGAACTGCTCGTATATGTGCGTCAGATTTGTGCACACCTTCAGCATCCACTTTGTGGCCTAGGGCCTCTAGAACGGACTCTGCAAATGTGTACTTCGAGCGGTTGAGTTTCAATCCATGTGTTCTGAACCGTTCTAAAGTTGATCCTAGTGCCTGTAGGAGGTTATCGAATTGGTCTGCAAACACGATTATGTCGTCGAAGAAGTTGACTACATTGGGGAGGTCTTGCAGCACTGTGTCCATTCGCCGTTGCCAAATAGCGGGAATGTTGGCTGCTCCATAAACGGCCCGTGTTGGGCGAATCAGGCCATGTGTGGGTGTGTTGAGTGTCAGAGCGTGGCCGAATGTGTCTTCCACCTCCAAGTGGGTATACGCATCCGTGATGTCTAGGTGGCAAAATAGCGTAGCTCCTCTCATTATGTTAAATAACTGTTCTACCTTAGGAATTGGATGTTCATCGATTATCAGTCGGGGGTTCAGCGTTGGTTTGTAGTTGCCGGTGATCCTCAGTTTGCCGTTTTTCTTGACGACTATATGCATCCTCGAGGCCCATTCAGAGCAGTCGACTCTCTTGTAGAAACCGGACGCTGTCTTCGCATCTATTTCTTTAGCATACGCGTCGCGAAGCGCATGTGGAATATCCCGGGCTCGAGAAAAAACTGGTGCAGCTTGTGGTTTCAAATGCATCTTTGCTGGTGGGCCTGTTAACTTTCCTGGGACGTTACTAAATAAGTCAAAATAGCGTGACAAAAGGCCATCTAATAGATTTTGTTGCTCTGACGTTAAGTGTTTGTCGGTTGGGGGTGATACCTGGTGTATTGGGGCGGGGTTCAAGAAGAGTTTCTTGAAATCGATTTCCTTTGCGAACTCCGTGATCCATTCGCGCCCCAAAAGCGTGTCGAACTTGCCATCGACCACGTAGAGGTTGAGCTTCCTGGTCGTCATTCCAATAGTGGCATTTACTTCGATGCGGCCGATGCAGTTAATGCAGTGGCCCGTGTAGCTGGCGAAGATTTTGTCTGTCTTCTGTAACTCAAAATTCCGTTTAACTATACTTAGCTTTTTCTTGCTGATGATTGAGCAGGGGGCTCCAGTGTCAAGCTCCATCTTGACTGGGGTTCCTTCTAACTTTACGTCGAGCAACTTCCGTCCAGGAGATGGCATGGTGCTGATGATCTCTATCTTGCTGAGTTGCTGCGTGGTGGCGATCTGCTCCGGGGGTTCTTCGAATTCGACATTTTCGACTTCGGCAACTAGGTTAGTATTTCTCGTTCGTATGCGTGCCCTGCACACTCTGCTGATGTGTCCCATTTTACCACATTTATTGCAATTGGCATCAAGAAATCGGCACTGGCTGCGTGCCCCACCGCATCCTCCACAACGGTTTTGGCTCCCTTGTTGAGCCGGGTTGGTTTGTTGCGGTGAGACAGGGGGATGTCCTTGGGTCTGGCTGTTTTCGAAATGCTGTGGCTGTAGGTTGCTCACTGCTCGCTGTGTCCCATTCCTTCGAGCTCGAGGTTTTTCGTAGCCTATTTTATGAGTCGGCTCGGTTCCTGCGGTTTGCACTTGGTCCGTTGTGTTCCGGGTCACCTCAAGTGTATGTGCGATCTCATAGGCGGAGGTGAATGTGGTGGACTTTTTCGTCGCATATGTTTCGAGCTTCCAGACCCAGTAGCAGTTGTTCGATTAACATGCGGTCGAGAAATTCGCCATATTCGCAAAATGTCGCGCCCTGCCTCAATCTCAGGGAGAAATTGGCGACAGTCTCACCTTTGTGTTGCTTGATCTGCCGAAATTTGATACTCTCTGCATATTTGTTGCGTGCGGAATCAAAATGCGCAGTTAGTTTCATGCGGATTTCGTTATAGGAGAGGTCTTCTGGCTTGTCTGGACTCGCGAGGAACTTCAGGGCGTCATTGAGATCTACACCCATGTATACAAGCGCGTAATCTGCATGCTGCTCTTCCGGAATTGTACTCAATTTCAGTGCCCAGGTGAAGCGTGTAAAATAATCGTTAATCGACAGGCCGTCAGACGTTTTGTATGCACTTATGGTGAATGTAGGTGGTCGTTGCTGCATCGTTGCTGCCGTGGCATTTGAACCCGTTTGTGCTGCAAACGTTTGGATTGCGTTGACCAACATGCTGGAAATTGCTTGGAGGAGTTCCGGTGACACATCTGCCATTGTTTGTCACGTTGCGGGCAATCTTCCGGTTGCACGTGGTCAGTGTGAAAATTACGTTGCGCGACGCACTCCCGTTATTTTTATTTATCAATACCACTACTGACACCACGTTTATATTTGTGCGGTGATAAATAAAAGTTGTTGTACTGTTTAAATTACGTTTATTATAAAAATGCACTAACTGAGCTATGAGGTTATGTAGTCTAATGCAAACACTGCGAGCGGTTGATCGCGTCTCCCCGTTCATCCGACAGGGATGCCCAGAGTAGGGGCACCTGTTACCAACTGTTACAAATTTAATTCTCTACTCCTTAAGGGCAATACATAATACTTGGGAGTCAATACATAACATATTTATTCTGTTTTCGGCGTGGCCATCCTATTCTGATGCAAATCCATGATACCACCAGCTATATGCTCACATTTATATCTCTGAAATAGGATGCTGGCCTGGTTAGTGATACCCTCCCGTTATATGGGCAAAAAGAGTTAATCGGTCACTCAATTCGTCCACAAGTTCAACATATAGCTAACAGATTAAAAT